>CANYLF012526223.1:0-10055 GCA_948193215.1 Bocquillonia castaneifolia
AACCCGGAACTTAATTAACTTTCCGAATTGTATTAATTATCCAAAAATTGAATTAATTAGATTTAATCTTCAAAAATTAAAAATAATAGTTTGGGATGTTATTTTAATATAATTTTCTACATGAAAGTGTTAAAATATTATATAAAGCTATGGTTAAAATTTGGGATCAATCCGAGTTTGGAATAGAAAGTAATTAAGGAAAGGACCTATTTGTAAACTAAAAACTTCAGTTTATATTCCCTTACCTGCAGCTGGACTCAATTGCAAGATGAAAACTTCAAAAAACGTCCAGATGAACCCCTAAAATTCTCTGAAATTGCTACAGTGATACCTAAAACTTCAATCGATCAGTTCTCCCTCTTCCGGTCACTAAATCAGGTGATTCAAGAGTCTAAATGTAGTACTTGAAGAGACCTACAAGTACATACCAGTTTCATGACCTGTAGTCATCGGATTTGGAAGAAATCAGAGTCGGAAAGTGATGCCAGCGTAGGTTTCCATAGGGGACCAATTTCCAGGCTTTTTTCGATCAAAGTAATAGTACAGGGTTGAAGATCATCAAAAATTAAGTGGATTAGAGTCTAGTTTCGACCTGAACAGTCGTCGGAAGGGGGACATATGAGGCTCGCCGGTTTTCGGCCTCAACGAACTTCAATGGCCCAATCTGTTCGTTTAGGATAGCTTGGTGGCGCATGGCTTGCATAGGTAGACTCCCCAGCTTTTGTAATTTATTTTTGGAAAGTTTGGTGGCCATTGACAGTCACCGACCGGTGCGTGGGGCCAGCGGTGGCCGGTGGACCCCACCCAGAAATCTTCGATTATATTTTTAAAAAATACTATAAATTATTTTGGATAACTTTTGTAAAGGCTCGATAGGTATTTGATGTGTAGACTTTAAATTAAAAATCTTGGAAGTTTAAATGCGGTGTATGGAAGTCCCAAAAATATGTGTTATGTGTTTAATTGATATGTTTGGACTTTAAAACTATTATTAGGATGTTAAATAAGTAATATTGGAATTGAATTGGAATTAATTTGGATAATATAGGCCGGTTAATTAATTAATCGGATTATAAGATGAATTAAGACGGTATAATTATCGGACTGATAAATAAGACTATAATTGAAGTTGATGGACGATAAATAAGTATAATTTGATAAAGTAAATGGTGCGATAAGTTCAACATAATTATGTATAGATAATGTTATATTTTATTACTGTGAAATCATGATGGTGAATCTGGGTAATCTGGTAGGCCCGATATGTGGTGTTGGTTATAGAAGTGCGTTTATTTGCAGATACGGGCTCTACTTCAGTGGAGAGATATCCGTATTATAAGGGAGATGCTGCCAAATTTTTGATAGATTTTTCTCGATAAACGTGTTTGGGTTAGAATTAGGTTTTCGATGTCATAATAGAATTCTAAATCTTGTTTTAGAATATTCTTGTATTATTTCTGATAAAATTGTTATGTTATTTTATATAGATCGTCAGACTGGTAACGATCCTGCACTGGAGTAGTAGGACGCTTTGTGATCGACATTTCTGTGAGTTATATCATTTTTATTTTATTTAATTGCATGCATTCGTTATATTTTTATTATAGTAATTCATGCATATTGAATCGTAATTAATATTTTATATATTGATTATTTTGTTGAATTATTTATATATATGCATTTATGTTGAATATATTTATATGTTAAAGACAATTTATATATTTAAATTTATATACGGTATTATTGGATTTTGATTGCTCTAATGAAGGAATAAAGAAAGTAAGTGGAACGAGCTTCCTGGTGGGCGGCACCAGGATCATGTGCACATGATATTGATCGGAAATCAGGTATGTTATGGTTCGGTAAATGTGAAATGATATATTCGGCTGTGCTAACCCCGGTCGGGATGTCAAAGGCTCTTGGGGCACACGTTTATGGTATTAAGGTATCAAGGCAGCCTCGGTTATAATGCCAAAGGCTCTCGTGGCGCTGACAACCTGATTGGATAAGAGATTGCGACTGGGACCTTTGTAAGAGCCAGGGTAGCCTCAGTTACGATGCCTAAGGCTCTCGTGGCACTAGTATATATTGGACAAACGATGAATTTAATACGGTAATATTAGTAAATTTGGATATAGGCTCATTCTGTTGGATAAGAGGCCCAAAAAGGGCTTTAGAGGAAAATTTGAGTTTAGATGTTCTACTTTCTTTCCTCCCTCCTTTTGTGTGTTAAAAATATTACTATTATCAGAAATAATTTGTAAAGAATATTTTTGGCATGCATAGTGGTTATTTAAAATAGATTTGATATAACTTACTCAGTGAGGCCTAACCCCCCTCAACTATTTTTCTTTCAACAGTGCAGACTGATTTCTTTCGTGTGGATTCGTAGAGACTCGCATTCCTTCTCCGCGAGTTATTACTGCGTACTGATTCTAATTTATGAGTGTTGTTATTTTCATATTCTATAATTATAGTGACATTATGGTTTGGGTTTCTGGTGTGCTTATTTATATTGTTTGATTGGCTTGGCTTGGTATTAGTCACCTGATATGTTTGTGGTGATAGATAGATGATGATTTGATTTTATTATTTTATTTGTTGATTGTTTTACGAATTCCCGGCCTAAGATATTTGGGGGAAGTTCAGCCTTTGATTATTATTTATCTATACGAGTGGTTTGGTTTTCATTATGTTATAAAAGTTCAGTAGATTGCTTATATAGGCTTGTTATGGGTTCCGGTGGCATATAACTTACCCGTTCCCTAGCGCCGATCATGATCCCTGAAATGGGTCGTGACAAAGTTGGTATCAGAGTGCTCAGGTTTAGTAATATATAACCTAGGACTTAGTGGTCTCTATCACTGTAGTATTAGGTTCCTGTCTCGTCATTGCATGTTATTCCTTGTTTCTAGTTTCTGCGTATTTTGAGAAGTCTATTATTATTGACAAATCTTTTACTCATATCTTTTCAGTATGGCTGCTAGAGATGATCATGTTGAAGTCCAGGATTGGGTTTTTGGACAAGATGGAAGTCGTGTAGAATGGCAAGTCCAGAATGAGGTTTCTGGGCAAGGGAGAGGTAGAATTGAGCAGCCAGTTCAGGACGAAATACCTGGACAAGGGGAAAATCAGGTTGAACAACCCAAACGTAGGGGCAGGCCCAAAAAGAACAAAACTATAGGTGCACAGGGAGGAGCTAGAGTTGGTGGTAGGCGACGTAGACAACAGACACCACCACAGGAAGAGGTTCCAGAGGCTTCAGAACATCTAGAGCCCCCAGGACCTTCAGAGGCTCCAAAACCTTCAGAGGGTCAAATTCCTTACTGGGAACAACTTATAGTAGAGAACCAGACTTAAAATGTGCTTCTTAATCAAGCATTTATTTTCATGGACCAATGGAGATAACAAAAACAACAGCAGCAATAACCACGGGGCCAGGATACTTCTCGGGCTGTTTTTGATTATGCTCGGTCCAAGCTAGTGGAGTTTGATGGTAGAAACATAATAGAGGCAGTAGATTTCCTATATGAGGTAGAGAATAAAGCTAATACTATCCCTTATACCGATGCACAAAAGGTTCTAATGGTGGAGATATCCTTGACTGGTGATGCTAGTAAATGGTTCCGTGTAAGGATCAGGCTGTTGTTACCTATGACTTTGGAGCAGTTTAAACCACTGTTCGAGGAACATTTTCTACCTTTTGCTACTAGACAACAGTTGAGGAGCCAGTTAACAAATCTGGCTAAGACACACTGACTGAATACACAGCCAAATTTAATAGGTTGAGCAAATTTGCTCCTGATGTTGTAGCAGATGAGAGACAATTGAAGTATCAGTACATTGTCGGGTTAGGACCAGGTTATGAGTCTCTGCACACTACTTTGGGAAGCAGGTTCCCTGACATAATAGATGTTACCACCAGAATTGAGATGTCCCGAAGAGGAAGAGATAGCATTTCTTCTATTAGGACTCCCAGGAGGGTTAGAGTTGGGGAGTCCAGCGGCACTAGTGCACAGCGATAGTTGACACCTTCATTTCCTCAGCCAGATATGGGTTACCAAAGAGGCATGCAGGTACAGTTATTTCACAGAGGGGTGAGGGGACACAAGAAAGGAAGGATACATAAGGCCACTAGTAGAGCATTTGGACAGGGTCAAGGACATAGCAGCAGTGGTCAAAGTTCTAGTCATAGTAGTGCTAGTTCGGGTCCCAGTGCTTGTCAGTGGTGTGGTAGAACGCATCAGGGTCCATGTTACATTGCTCTAGGTGCTTGTTTCATGTGTGGTCAGTTCGGGCATATGGCTAGATCATGCCCTATGTTTGGATTTCAGCCAGTTTATCCTCAGCATTCTTCAATCAGTGTTATGCAGCCACCATTTCTAGTTCAGCCTAGGCTCCCTACACCTGCAGGGTCACAGCAGGGTACCAGCTTTATAGGAGGATAGCAGGGTAGTTCCTCTTCTTTTGGTGGACAGCCGGGCTGTGGTATGGGCGTCAGAGGTCCAGGTGGTAGGATCGATGGTAGAGGTCTTGGTTAGCAGCCTTCTGCTTCATAGCAAGGAGGTGGAGAACAGGCTAAGGTTTTCACTTTGACTCCTCAAGACGCTCAGGCTTCCAATGCAGTTGTTGTGGGTAATCTTTCAGTCTGTTATCTTGATGTTAGAGTTTTGTTAGACCCGGACGCCACCCATTCTTTTGTGTCATCAGTGTTTGCTTGTAAGATGGGTTAGCAACCTTCTGAGTTAAGAGTACCTTTATCAGTTACTACTTCTTTAAGTGAGTCCTTAGAGATAGACATGATTTTCTATTCGTGTCCAGTCTTAGTGATGGGTAGAGAGTTGATGGCGGATTTGATATTACTTGATCTTATGGATTTTGATGTGATTTTGGGGATGGATTGGTTGTCTACACATTATTCCACCATCAATTGGCGTAGGAAGGAGGCAATTTTTAAAATTCCAGATGACGAGGAGTTTGGATTCAGAGGTGACAGATGTGATAAGCCTCAGAATCTAATTTCAGCAATTACAGCAAGGAAGATGCTTAGGAAGGGTTGCAATGGTTATTTAGCCATTGTCAGAAACACTTCAGCAGAGAAAGGTGATCTCAGAGGGGTTCCTGTAGTTTGTGAGTTTTCCAACGTGTTTCCAGACGAGTTGCCTGGTTTACCTCCAGATAGGGAGATTGAGTTTTGCATAGATATTATGCCGGGTATAGCTCCTATTTCGATGCCACCATATAGGATGGCTCCTGTAGAATTAAAGGAGTTGAAGGAGCAGCTTTAAGAGTTACTTAATCAGGGTTTCATCACACCTAGTATTTCTCCCTGAGGTGCTCGAGTACTGTTTGTGAAAAAGAAGGATGGAACACTGCGGCTTTGTATTGATTACAAGCAGTTGAACAAAGTGACTATGAAGAATAAATATCCTCTCCCCCTAATTGATGACTTGTTTGATCAGTTGCAAGGTGCTCAATGTTTCTCCAAAATTGACCTTCGGTCTGGGTATTATCAATTAAAGATTAGGGATGAAGATGTACCCAAGACAGCATTCAGAACGAGGTATGGCCACTATGAGTTCTTAGTGATGTCATTTGGGCTGACTAACGCACCTGCAACCTTTATGGACTTGATGAATCGCATATTCAGGCCATTTTTAGACCAATTTGTCATTGTTTTCATTGACGACATTTTGGTTTATTCTAAATCTGAAGAGGAGCATGCAATTCACTTGAGGATGGTGTTGCAGACACTAAGAGAGCACCAACTGTATGCTAAGTTCTCTAAATTCGAGTTCTGGCTAGATAGTGTTGCATTCCTAGGACACGTAGTATCTAAGGATGGAATTTAGGTGGATCCCAAGAAGATTGAGGAAGTTACTGATTGGCTGAGGCCTACTACAGTTACTGAGATCAGGAGTTTTCTTGGTTTAGCTGGATATTATAGGAGGTTTGTGCAGGATTTCTCATGGATTGCAACACCTTTGACCAGACTAACTCAGAAGAATGTAAAGTTTGTTTGGTCAGATGCGTGTGAGAATAGTTTTCAAAAGTTTAGAAAGATGTTGACTACAGCTCCTGTGTTGACTTTACCCTTTGGTACAGAAGGGTTTACTATATATTGTGATACTTCTAGAGTAGGTTCGGATGTGTGTTGATGTAGCATGGTAAGGTGATAGCCTATGCTTCTAGACAGTTGAAGAAGCATGAACAGAACTATCCCACTTATGATTTAGAGTTAGCGACTGTAATCTTTGCATTAAAGGTGTGGAAACACTACTTGTATGGTGTAACTTGTGAGGAGCTTAATTTGAGGCAGAGGAGATGGATGGAATTTCTGAAGGACTATGACTGTTCTATACTCTATCATCCTGGCAAGGCCAATGTTGTGGATGAAACTTTGAGCAGGAAATCAGCTGGGAGTCTTGCTCACATCAGTGTATAGAGGAGACCTTTGTATAGAGAAGCGGATCAGTTATTTGATCAATGCTTACAGTGGTGGATGGATGAATTTGGATGTTTATTAGCACAATTTAGAGTCAGATCTGTATATCTGGATAGAGTGAAAGAAGCTCAGTTGCTAGACCCAGAACTGTAGAAGATTTTCACACAGGTTCAATAGGGTGCAACTGAAGAATTCAAAATCGACAGTGAAGGTATGTTGAGAATGGGTACCAGAGTATGTGTTCCAAAGGTTGATGACCTGCAGAAAGAAATTATGGAAGAGGCACACTTTACACCTTATAGTGTACATCCTGGTGCAGCTAAGATGTACCACGACTTGAAGAGCAGTTATTGGTGGAGTGGAATGAAGAAAGACATAGCAGATTTTGTGTCTAGATGCATGACATGTCAGAAAGTGAAGCTGGAACATCAAAGACCTTATGGGTTGCTACAGTCATTACCCATTCATGAATGGAAATGGGACATGATCATTATGGATTTTGTGACTGGATTACCTCACACTCGGAGTGGTTATGACTCAATTTAGGTGATTGTTGATCGATTGACCAAATCTGCTCCTTTTATACCTGTGAAGAAGACCTATACTGTGCAGAAGGTAGCAGAGTTGTATATTTCTGAGATAGTACAATTATATGGAGTTCCAGAGTCGACTGTTTCGGACAGAGGTTCCAATTTTACTTCAAAGAAAGCTGCAAGCAGCCTTGGGAACCAGATTGAATTTCAGCACAGCTTTCCATCCACAGACAGACGGATAGTTAGAGAGGACTATACAGACACTGGAAGATATGCTACGGATGTGTGCTATGGATTTTGGTGGATATTGGGATTTGAATATTCCATTGATAGAGTTTGCTTATAATAACAGCTATCATACTAGTATTGAGATGGCACCATTTGAGGCATTATATGGTAGGAAATATGGGTCCCCATTGTGTTGGGATATTGGTGAGAAATAGCTTACTGGACCTGAATTGGTTCAGATTACTTCAGAAAGAGTTCCTTTGAAACAACAAAGGTTAAAGACTGCATTTAGTAGGCAGAAGAGCTATGAACATCCGAAAAGGAAGGATATTTCTTTTGATGTTGGAGATTAGGTATTCCTAAAGGTGTCACCCATGAAGGGTGTAATGAGATTTGGGAAGAAAGGCAAGCTGGCACCGAGGTATATTGGTCCATATCAGATTGAGGCTAGAGTTGGTGATATGGCTTACATATTGACCTTGCCACTAGAGTTATACAGGATTCATCCAATTTTTCATGTGTCTATATTGAGGAAATACATTCTGGATCCCTTACATGTGATTCAGATTGATGATGTCGAGATTGGAGAGGATCTGAAGTATGATGAGTATCCTGTTGCCATCATTGATCACCAATTGAGACAGTTACGCTCCAAGACGATCCTAATGGTAAAAGTGACGTGGAGAAATCATTATGTTAAGGATTGTACATGGGAGTTATAGTAGGACATGAGAGAGCAATATCAACACTTGTTCCTACAGTAAGGTATGTTTCTAAATTCGAGGACGAATTTCTTTTTAAGGGGGGGAGTATGTAATACCCGAGATTTTTATTATCCGGATTAAATGAAATTAACTCGGAGTCAATAAATTTTAACCCGGAACTTAATTAACTTCCCGAATTGGATTAATTATCCAAAAATTGAATTAATTAGATTTAATCTTCAAAAATTAAAAACAATAGTTCGGGATGTTATTTTAATATAATTTTCTACATGAAAGTGTTAAAACATTATATAAAGCTATGGTTAAAATTTGGGATCAATCTGAGTTCGGAATAGAAAGTAATTAAGGAAAAGAACCTATTTATAAACTGAAAACTTCAGTTTATATACCCTTACCGGCAGCTGGACTCAATTGCAAGATAGAAACTTTAAAAAACATTCAAATGAACCCCTGAAATTCTCTGAAACTGCTACAGTGATACCTGAAACTTCAACTGATCAATTCTCCCTCTTTCGGTCACCAAATCAGGCGATTCAAGAGTCTAAATTATAGTACTCGAAGAGACCTAGAAGTACATACCAGTTTCATGACCTGCTGTCATCGAATTTGGGAGAAATCAGAGTCAGAAAGTGATGCCACCATCAGTTTCTATGGGGGACCAATTTTCAGGCTTTTTTTGATCAAATTAACACCACAGGGATGTAGATCGTCAAAAATTAAGTTGATTGGAGTCTAGTTCGACCTGAACAGTGGCCAGAAGGGGGTCATCGGAGGCTTGCCGGTTTTCGACCTCAACGAACTTCAACGGCCCAATTTGTGCATTTGGGACAGATTGGTGGCGAGCATAGGTAGACTCCCTAGCTTCTGTAGTTTATTTTTGAAAAGTTTGGTGGCCATTGGCCGTCACCGGCCGGCGCGTGGGGCCGGCGAGTGGTCGATAGACCCCATCCAGAAATCTCCGATTATATTTTTAAAAAATACTATAAATTATTTTGGACAACTTTTGTAAAGGCTTGATAGGTATTTGATGTGTAGATTTTAAATTAAAAATCCTGGAAGTTAAAATGCGGTGTATGGAAGTCCCGAAAATACATGTTATGTGTTTAATTGATATGTTTGGACTTTAAAACTATTATTAGGATGTTAAATAAGTAATATTAGAATTGAATTGGAATTAATTTGGATAATATAGGCCGACTAATTAATTAATCGGATTATAAGCTGAATTAAGACGGTATAACCGAACTGATAAATAAGATTATAATTGAAGTTGATGGATGATAAATAAGTATAATTTGATAAATTAAATGGTGCGATAAGTTCAATATAATTATGTATAAATAATGTTATATTTTATTACTGTGAAATTATGATGGTGAATCCGGGTAATCTGGTAGGTCCGGTATGTGGTGTTGGTTATAGAAGTGCGTTTGTTTGCAGATACGGGTTCCACTTTAGTGGAGAGATATCCGTATTATAGGTGAGATGCTGTCGAATTTTTGATAGATTTATCTCGATAAACGTGTTCGGGTTAGAATTAGGTCTTCGATGTTGTAATAGAATTCTAAATCTTGTTTTAGGATATTCTTTGTATTATTTCTGATAAAATTATTATGTTATTTTATATAAATCGTCAGACTGGTAGCGATCCTGCTCCGGAGCAGTAGGACGCTTTGTGATCAACATTTCTGTGAGTTATATCATTTTTATTTTATTTAATTGCATGCATTCGTTATATTTTTATTACAGTAATTCATGCATATTGAATTGTAATTAATATTTTATATATTGATTATTTTGTTGAATTATTTATATATATGCATTTATGTTGAATATATTTATATGTTAAAGACAATTTATATATTTAAATTTATATATGGTATTATTGGATTTTGATTGCTCTAATGGAGGAATAAAGAAGGTAAGTGGAACGAGCTTTCTGGTGGGCAGCACCAGGATCATGTGCACATGATATTGATCGGGAATCAGCTATGTTATGGTTCGATAAATGTGAAATGATATTTTTGGGTGTGCTAACCCTGGTCGGGATGTCAAAGGCTCTCAGGGCACACGTTTATGGTATTAAGGTATTAGGGCAGCCTCGGTTATGATGCCAAAGGCTCT
>CANYLF012527057.1:0-15550 GCA_948193215.1 Bocquillonia castaneifolia
CAATAATATTTATTATTTTTTTACTAATACATCCGGATTAAATTATAAAATTCTTCTGAATAATATTTATAAATCCTCCAAAAATATATATAATTTTTTTATTATTTATTTTATTTTTTTAAGGGTGTTACAGCCTGCAAATACAAGTGTTTTACCACTTGAAGCACGTTCTATGGGTAGACTTGATAAATGAAAATTAAAGATTCTCGACAAATCAAATAACACTATGAAAGTTTAAGGTTCGAAATATGCAAGGAAGGGTCTTAAAAAGTTCCTTAATTTGCAACACGAGATCACGTAAGAACATTTTCACTTTTTTTTTTGGCTCAGTTGGATCCATTTAGCACCTAATAACGACAAAATATTATTCTTTAAATCTCTTTAAAAATCACTTTAATGAATTTTCACCTAATTTTTTTATATGCAAGCTACCAAAAATATAATCTAAATTTTGGAATTGTTTTTTTTTTTGGATAAACAGAGATTATATTAACCCACAAGATGTGGAAAAGAGAACTGCCCTTAATGATTTCGTACACTTAAGACTACATCACTAAGGATAGAACAAACAAACTAATGCAATATAAAAATTGTCTAGATATCTATATACATCCAATGAAGAATAAGAGCAAGATCTAAAATGTAACTTGAAATAAATGACTACATGAGAAATACATTTCAAAATAATAGCCTCGGTCTTTGGATGGACATCATCAAAGATAAGACTGTGGTTCCGATTTTTCCAAATTTTCCATAAAAGGAAGAACTATACAGAGAATTTCAAAGGCGACTATAGGGATGCATGGCCATAATGGAATGCCATAAATCCAAAAAATTCCCGAGAGTGGGGGACATAACAATACATAAACTCAATTTCCTAAAGAACCATGACCAGATTTGCCATGAGAGTGAACAGTGCATCAATATGTGATTTACGGACTCATCTACAGCCATGCACTTTGTTACCTTTTCCAAAGTCACACCACGCGATGCCAAAAACATAAGAGATGGCACATGGCCAATTCAAGCTAGCCAACCATAAAATTGCACCTTTAGAAGAGCACAAGATTGCCAAATCAAATTAAAACTCAAACCTGGGCCATGAGGGGAGTGATTCGCTATTGCCGAAGAGGAGGAGGCTGAAAAGTAACCTTTTTATTGTTTTGCCCATCCATAAAATAATGTCATCATGTCCATTTAAGTTCAGGTTTTGTTGATGTACCCGATTCAGTAAACCATCAAGCTGATTCTATTCTCCAATATGTAGCCTTCTACGGGTCTCAAATTGCCATCCAGCTAAACCCATGTGATGCACTGTTGCATTCTTAACCTTCTGCAAATTATAGAGATCAGTGAAAGCCTCTATGAGAGCACCATTCGGAGTCCAAGAGTCCATCCAAAAGGAGGTATTCTTCCCATTATGTACCTGAATTTAAATGTTAAACAAAAAGAAGTTAAGTACCAAATTATCCTTATGGCAAATTCGGTGAATGCCCTTCCAAATTGTGGAACAGTGTTTAGCCTCCATATTTAGAAAATCATTCAAGCTAGCAATGTTTATCCTTATGGATTTTGTTTAGCATTACATATATTATTGCACATGTTAGTATAAAAAAAAATGAAACTGAAATCATACATGAAAAATTATGCAGTACTAATCAAACTCCACTAATGACTATTCCAATAAATTAAACATATTTTTAAGGCATATACATAAAAAATGATGTCATTTTAATGCACTTTGTGTTTTTTATTAATTTTTTCATTCATTAAAAAAATCCAAAAAACAATCTACTCGTCAATTTTTAAAATTTTAATTTATACCTTTTAACTTGCATATAAAAAATAAAGTGAAAATTCATTAATAAAGAGATTTGAAGTGTCTAAATATTTTTTTTGTCCTTATTTTATGCCAAACCATAAATTACGGGATTCAATTGAAAAAAAATGAAAACATGCCTTTTTATGCTTCCATGTTACAAATTAAGGGACTTTTTCAAAATGTTTGTTGAAAAATATGGGCTAAATTTCATTGATGGTCCCCAAATTTTTGTCTCTCTCACCACCATTCTGAACCTTTTTTTAACACAAAAATCCTCTAATTTTGAGTTTTATAACGCAAAAATCCCCGCTATTAGTGTTCATATTCTAAAAAAATCATTTTAATTAGTTTTGATATGAAATTTTGTATATGAGTAAAAAAAATGCAATCTAACTTATAAAAAAATTTGAACATTAAATTATTTTATCATATTTTTTAAATAAATAAAATTGAAAAATTCATAGAAAATATCCAAATATACTCAGTTTTAGTGAGAAGTCATTATAAAATATAGTCAATTTATTACACAAGGTGGTAAATGGCGATGAATGGAAAGTAACGATAAGGACTTTTTTGTTACAAAACTAAAAGTTAGGGAATTGCTATGTTACAAAACTCAAAGTTAGAGGAGTTCTGTGTTACAAAGAAAGTTTAAGGATGGTGGTGGGAGAGATACGAAAGTTTGGGGATTATCGGTGAAGATTAGAGAAAAATATGTGTTTAGTTTAACTAGAATAAAGCCAAAAGGTACAAAAAAAACCTATAACTGTTTGTCATAGAGCACATCAGCCCTTTAAATAAACTTGTTATCAATTTGACCCCTAATGTTTACAATCGTGGAACAATATAGCCCTTCTATTAACACTGTCATTAACTAGATTTTAACAGAGCAAAAAAAAAAAAAAAAGGACGGCAAAGCCCTCTTGACTTTTCTAACAATCATAACAACCATCAACCTCTCAGATCAACGTTCATTGGTAGCAACAACAATAGCAACAGCTACAATCTCAACAAAATGGAAAAATAACAACAATAGCTTAACCAAAAAGATGAGCAAATTAGAGTGACTATATATAGAAGAAACATAAATCTCTGCTCTAACCAACTCCAATTCCATCGCTGTCTATTGATAAAAGTCCTAAGCTCATAAATAAAACAGCCAATTAAACATAACATCTTCACTTCTGGATCCATAAATAACAATAATAAAGTTTAAAATTGAATTAGAAATGTCATTATTATGTTGCAACAATTGCATGTCTAATCTGAAACTTGAAAAATCTCTTTGGCAAATAAGAGGCGGGGTGTGGGGTGAATTGGTTGTTAATGATAAATTTAAAATTAATGGAGAATTAAAAACTTAAAGCAATCAACCACAACAAAGCAATTTATAGTGGTTTGGGATTCTAACCAATCACTGCATCAACTCCCCAATCTCCAATTGGGTGTTCCACTAACCAATCGAATGATTACAAGAGTTTTATGACTCACTCTAAACCTTACAAAATGGTTTTACCTTAAGTTAACCTCACAAACCTAAACCCAAGTGTTTCTCTCTATAGAAACCCCACTTAAACCTTTCACAAACAAGGATTCCTAAACCTCACTCAATCTAAGCTAGCTTTACAAGGAATTCTAAAGAGCAATTAATGCTCAACAATTAACAATAAATGTATAAAAAAGAGTATTAGGGTTTTCTAACTCAAAATAAAGGATTACAAGCAATTGATGATTAAAGACTTGTTGATTACCTTTGGAATGAGTTAGAAATGAGCTTTTATGCCCCAATAAGATTTCAGATTGTTGGGGGTGCATTACATGCAAAAACTAGTCGTTTACCCGCTTTTAAAATAAAATTAGCATTAAATGCTACTGACACGCCATCAATGATCATTGCAAAAGTCACAATGATCGTTGATAGTTGTATTTGGATGGTAATGATTATTGTACTTTGTAATGGTTTGTTACAGTTCGTTGTTGCTTAGCAGTTTGAGATTCCATGAGTTATTATGGATGTGCAACGATTTGTTGTAGATGGCACAACGACCATTGCAGGTGCCTTTAGCTCGTGTAACTCTCTAGAATTTTTAGCAAATTTTGTGCTAGTTACAACTATTTACAGCTCTACATAACTATTGTTGCAAGCGATTGTTGCAGCCTGAAAATGCTTGAATGAAGGCTGAAATATACTTGAACAAAACATTAGTTAATTATAGTGACTTAGAACATTAATCAACATCAAAATAGGAGTTAAATACCCAATTATGCTAACAAAATTGTCTCCTCTATATTCTCCAATACCAACCCTTTCAAAAGAAAACCCAATCATAAACCCATTAAATATAGGAATAATAAGAAGAAGAAATAACGAAAAAGAAAAAAGAGAAATCAAAATCTAAAAAATCTGAATTAAATTTACTAATTGAAACTGAAGAGTGAGGGAGATGTTGTTGCCGTTGTCAGAGACTACTCACTGGAGATTTTGATGGTGATGGTGACTATCTTACGATGATGATAGTGATGGTGATGAAGGAGAATAGGACATTATATGATTAGGATCATGGATTTAAAAATTTTCCGAATTGGAAATATATACTTCACCTGAACGCGATTTCTATCTCTAACTTCATTGGAAATCGATGTTGTAACGAACGTGATTTGAGAAAATCCCAATATCCATGGTGAGCAACGAAGAATAAGAAGACGACACTGACACTGACACTAACAAGAAAGGAAGAAGAGGAGCTTGCGACTAACGAAGGCTAATGGTTGTTGCTGCTGCATAATTTGATCCATGTTTGAGTTGGGAAGGCTGTAACTTTTTAGATGTGCATATTTCTTTGTTGTGGAAATTGACTGGGTTATAGAATATTGGATCTCGTTTTGTTAGTTATATGAGGAGCCATGGGTTTCTTGTTTCTTATCCGATCGATGGACGCCTTATTTTTAGGTTTCAAGTGGTTTTGGGGGGAGGGGGTGTTGCAGTTGGGAAGTGAGAAACTAGAATTTTGGTCCCTTATTTTTTATTTTCTTATTATTTACCTTCCTTTTTTTTTATTATGACCCCTTTGTTTTTTTTTCTTTTCTTACTATTAACCACTAATTAGTGGGGTTTAAGTAATAGTGTTAACGGAAGGGTCATATTGTTCCACGATTGAAAACAATAGGGGTCAAATTAATAACAAGTTTAGTTAAAGGGGTTGATGTGCTCTTTGACAAATGGTTAAGGGTTTTTTTTTTTTCTTTTTACCTTTTTTGCCTAAAATAAATGTGAGAGTTTGGACATTGAATCGTGGCGGTTGATTAGATTAACTGTGATAAAGTGATAGTTAAGTGGGCCCTTACGATCAATGGGCAATGATGAGCGGTTGCCATGTCTAACCATCATTATTATGCACCTCCGCCACTATTGGAAGAGAAAGGAGGCTGTTTTTTTTTCTTTTCTTTTTCTTTAAATATAAGTACCATCATATTTTATTAACCTTTTTTTTACTGAATCAAATTTTATTAACCTGAAATATTTTTTTAGAATACACATCATGTAAATTAATAAAGAAAAGTATAGATTTTGTTTCTAAAAAAGTTAAATTATTTTAATTCTGTTGTGTATATACTTATCAGAAAACTAATAAGAATAAATATATTATAAATAACAAATTATAGATAAATACAATTCATTACATAATAAATACATTTCATTATTTTTTATATAATAAATACAATCCATTATATCGAAGAGAAAAATAGAGGAAAATGAAGGGGAGAAGGACGAATCAAACCTTGCAATTTATACATCACTATATCACATAACAAATGAATAATATTGTAAAAATTAGTTTATAGTGTCAACATTATTCCCCACAAACCACAGAGTAGGGATAGCTATTTAGAAAAAGTAAAATAAAAAAAAATATTTGATAATTATTTAGGAAAAGAAAATTAAAAATTAAAAATTCGAACTTGATGTCATAATATAATAGCTGTTGTTTCAAATTATGGTAATGACATGCAATCATGCATCTGTATAATTTTATTTTTTTGGGTAAAGTGCAGAAAAGTTGCATGTAAGTTTGTAACACTAATAAAGTGGGTGTTTAAAAAAAAAGTGGGTGTTCTTTTATTGAAAAAAAAAATACGCATATAATATATTGATTATAATACTGTTAATGAAAATTTAATGTGGTGATACAGAGATAAAGTGAATAAGTGAATGTTCTTTAATCATGTTCACTTAAAATTCAATACCTAGCTATTTCTTCTGTACTTAGTTTTTAATTTTATTAAACATCATTATCATTTAAATAAATTTAAGAGTGTGTTTGGTATAAATAAATTCTATAAGAATTATGGAATTCATTTGTAATGTTAAATTTTTATGTTTGGTTTAAATCAAAATGAATTTGAAACTCTAATTTTAAAATTTGTTGGAATTGGTTATAAGTTATAACTAGATTAAATACGATCAAATTTGATGGAATTTACAAATGTACACTGGATAACAAGGAATAAATTAATATTTTATTATGATAAAAATATCCTCAAATTTTATAATTTTATGATTTTATATCAAACACAAGAATTCATTTACAAATGAATTTTACGTAAAATTCATTTTTAAATGAATTTTATTCTTTGATGGAAATCCAACAAACAAAGCTTTAGCTTTTCACCTTATTTGTAATTCAAATTATAAATGTTGTAAGAGCGGTTTTTGAATAGATCAGAGGCGGAGAGGAGGTCAACTCCTTCAACCGTTCTTCCTCAAGCCTTTTCTATCTCTCAACCTCTTTCACCTCTTTCAATTACCTCATTTAACGGCACTTCTCACCAAAATTTTTTTAGCTCGATTCACTGCATGCTTAAATGAGTTTGATAATTTCATATTATTCAACTGACGTAGGATGTGGAGTTGTCGTGTAATTTCTCCAAAAGCCTATATAAAACATTAATTTAGAGAACCTCTTAATTATATATATGTCTTTAAAGAAAATGAATAATAATTACCACTAATTAATCGAGTGGATACTTACTTGATGATCATAATTAACAATCAACCTCAAATAAACATATAAATATGTTCCCTCATGTTGGAGTGAAAGGGCGAATAAATAATAATAAAAGTAAAAAAAGAAAAGGAGGGGGATGGTTAGGTGTCATTCCAAAAAAAAAAAAAGGTCCTTAAGTTGTATGCAAGAGTAAAGTTAGATATATTCAAGTGATTAGGTTCGGTTGTTAGACGGCAAGGAATAGACCCTTGATTACCCTCCTCAAATACCAGATTCCATTCTAATGATTAGACCCACTTTTTCCCCCCTTTCCTTTTATTTTCCCTCTACACCGGTGTCTCTTTTTCAATCATTTTTTTTGAACGCAACAAGATCTTTATTATTTTCCAGGTTTCACTTAATAATAATAATAATAACAAAGACCACGACGACAACGTCTCTCTTCTTCAAGAATTATTTCTTACCGAGAAATTTTTGGTGGTATAGAAAAAAAAATCAATTGAACAATAATTCTAAGGCAAAATATGCACTAGACATTTAAACGGCACTGCATGTGTTTTTCACTCTTTAACACTTAATTTTTTGTTTTCACCACTTGAACACGTAAATTATTTATTTTGAACATTTAAGACAATTAATATTTACTAGTGTGGAGATGCCTCTATGAACATGAGAATAACTATGTAGTGTTATAAATTAAGATAAAATATTTAAATAATAAATGTATATTAATTAGTTTAAGTGTTTATTTGTTTGGAATTTGTAATTTAAATGTTTAAACAATGAAAATGAAAAATATAGTACATTTGAAGTGGCTGGATGTGTTTTATCAGAATTTTGACTATATTTTACTTATTTAATAATTAAATATATGTCTCCCTAGGCATGGTAGAGACATTTTATCGACCTGGAAGATTCAGATTCGAATCTCTCTCTCCAATTATAAGAAAAAAAAAAATACTATATAATATTGGTCCATATATAATAGGAACACACGTTGACATAAATATGTAGTTACAGGGTGATCAGTAAGTTTTATGGCATTGTTGACTTTTACAACTCATTTATGAAAAATACTTAGGTGGACTCATTCATTAGATTGTGTGTTGCTGAAATTGTAGTATATGTATATATATATTTTTTTTATTTTAAAACCAAATTAATTCATCGATTCCAGGCAGTTTCATGAATTGAATTCCGTGAGAGGTTAAATACATCATGATCATCTGGCCTGAAAAGCTGAAGGAATATTTTGCCTGCTATTAATTATTGGGATCGATGTTTTTAATTCCCTGTCCCTCATGAAGGGCTAGTTTACTTTTCGTACAATTAAAAGTTGTGTGGTGGTGTTGTGATCGTATTTCTTTCTTTCTTAATGTTAATTATGATTTTATGGGTTATGTTCAGATTTTGGTTTGTCGTCTTGACTCCAATCCTTTCCACTAGAGAATATAATATTAGTTGCTTCTTTCTTTCCTTTTGGATTAATTTCGAAAAGTTCTGCCTTTTCTGATTATAATATGGGATAATTGACTTTAATTTCCTAATAAAAATGTATGATGTGAAAACTGGGGGACTGATGAATTAAAAGCATTAATTATATGGATGGTGATTACGATTTTTTCCTGATAGGACAATGACACTTGACCTGATAGGATACAGATATATCTATCTCGGCAGATTAGGCACTTGCCTCACGCTCGCACACAATATTACAAGGGATGTTACAGATTAATTTTAAATTGTATTGGCATATATCCAAAGGGAAATAAATATACATGTTGCTTGTAGAAATTGACAGTATAGTATTATTCTAGCTTTAAGTTGGAGGATTCGACTGAAAGAGCTTTAAAGTGCTAATCTCAATTGCCAGATTGGTTTAATAATTGTTGGTGTGATCGAAGCTTGTATATATATACTGCATGGAGAGCATAGGGATTGAAAGCCAAGCCAACAGTTTCTTTAGTCATTTTATTTTGCCGCAGCAAATTTAGTCAACGCCCTGAAAATCTCAATCTTGCCTTGCTTTCTGTAAGAAACAATCCTCACAACTGCCACTGCAACAATGATATCCAAGTCCAACATTCTCAATATTTCAATTTTTACAAAAGGTGCTAGAGAAAGAAAATTCTTCTTTTTTTTTTTTTTTTATTCAGGAACAGCAAACAAAAGTTGAAATTGATTTGCCACAGTAATTAAATAAAACGACTAAAGACATGTAGGAATCAGAATTAATGATGGGGTACAAACTAGCAATAAGTTTAACAATTAGAAATAAGAGATTGACAAATAAGCCCGAGTTGTTTTGCCACATCGGTAATTTCAGGTCTATCTTCTTCAAACTTAATGTTAATGCATTCAATGGCTAGCCTTAAAAATGTTTTCAGTTGTTGCTCTTTCTCAGGCCATGATCCCTCTTCAATAATTACTGGGTCTACGATCTCATCCAATCTTTCCTCCTCTATTTTCTGTAATTCGTTAAACCTTCCGAAATAATGACCTCCACCAGTTGCGGTCCATGTGGATGTTGGCTTTTGTCCAATCAAGAGTTATAGGGACGTTTGGGTATCTTGCTCCTGATTACCTTCATTGTGGAAGGTTCAGCGAGAAGATTGACGTTTATAGTTTTGGTATTGTTTTTCTGATTCTTTTAAAAAAGGTTGAAGTTTTTTGGGTGATTTTGATATCCCTATGAACAATGGGTCTTGGAAATGCAGTATGTAGATAAACAAAGCCACATCAACTGCAATCTTCAACCTATTTTTCCACAATAAAGGTTGAAAAGTGCCATCTCTATCTATATTGTAAGTGTAATGTTCAAGATTTCCCTTTTCTGCACATTCAAATACTAGAATGGGAATTAATTGGAGTCTCTAAGCAACATCCTAACAGTTTCAAAACATTTTTATGCACACTCATTCTTGAAGCAAACACAATATCCTTGACAGAGTTTTGAAGATAACATTGATCTATACTTTTTCACAATTACTAAGCGGCCTCTGAGACCCTTGTACAGTTCATAGGCTCATCCACCCTAAAAACTTCATCATCATTAAAATTATTTGTTGCATTTTGAAGCTCTTCAAAGGAGAAGCAAAGAATAGGATTTGCCTCTGCCATTATTGAAGGCAATTAATTCTTCTAATAGGATTCTTCCATTTCTCATTAGTCCTGGTTTATCGGTCTCATATTTTTTCTTGTTTCTAAAGCATGAAATCATCTTTGCCTCTCCACCAATCAATGTTAAGAATGAAGCTCCAATGTAAATTATCTTAGAGTATTGAATCCTATTCTAATGACCTAAAATCAGAAGGCCTTTCATTTAAACTAGACACTGAATTTTTGTAATAATGCAACTCGCATTGAATCAAATCCAAAGGTGGACTGCTGATTCAAGCAAGAAAAATCCCAATTTATTTATTTATTTTTGGAAATTAGCTGGCTAGCACAATAAGGACGTACCTCTTTGATATGAATCACTCTTTCAAGTTCAAAAGGCCTAAGAGGCCCATTGCATGCTAGGCTCACATTAGCCTCTATAGATCCTGACACCTTGAATCCTAAGTCAAGGAGGACTCTCGTCACTGGGGGGATTCCTAATCCTAGGGGAACTCTAACTCATAACAGCAAAGAAGGACTCCTAAGCTTATTAGGACAAGGATTCCTAGGCTTAGGGGTATTGTTCCTACTACTATATAAACCCCTGCCATCTAGGGGATCATGTATTGCATTCTTATTCACAAATACTTATAACTCTCAAAGATAATATCTCTAACTTAAGCATCGGAGTCAGACCCCGAGGACCAGCCCAAGTCTGTCCTTGTTTTGCAGGTTCTGATGACTCAAGAACAACTCAGGCAACACTCCAGCAAAGAGAATGTCCTGAATATTTCATTGGTGCGGTAAGCGTGAATTATTTTTAATTCAAAAAGTAGTTCATCATGACGAATAGCAACCCTCTGTATGGTTTACCTCCTAGTTTCTTTGGCTCAGGAGGACTTCCGGTGTGGATGCCACAACCACCCAGAACTTCTCAGGGGATTCCTCTCACTCAACAACCACCTAGAATTCTAGTTCCCACTTCTAATCAAACTCCGCAACACATCGTAACTCTTGGGGTTCAATATCCTATTACTCGTTCAAATTCTCAAACTCCAAGACATCTACCAATACCATCAAAAACTCCTCCAATCACACCAGATCCACCGACAACCTCCATGCCACTATTGGTTCCCCCACCTCCGTTAAGGCCTCTTGGAACAGATTTCAATATCCCTTATTTGCCCTCTCCACCTGTTTATCACCTAGGTCCTACCTTCGTTCCAAATCAAGGAATTCTCATTCCCTGACTAAATAATGACACCCCCCCTCCATCAGGAGTACAAGCTCAGACTAATATGGCCGTACTTCAAGGGCACCATGAATAGGTTCCCCAATTTGTCCCACCTGTCGCACCTCAAGGAGATAATTTTGAGGGCGGGAAGAGGGAAGTGGGGAATGACCTGGATGATGCATCTTCTCATCCTACTAACACAAGAGGAAGGGAGGGAAGCAACATGATTAGCGTGGCTGATGTAGCCAGAATTTTGGACGAAGCATGCTAGAAGTTTGATGACAAAATCCAAGACATTAAGGGTTGGATAGAAACAAGAGACAAACAACCTAAAAAGAAAGCTAAGAAGAAAACACAGAAAATCACCCCCTCAGTCTTGGAGATAAATGAGAAAGCACCTAAGAGGGGAAACGAGCAGATAGAAAGAGTAATAGCACAGAGGGTGGAACAGGAAGAAGATGAAAAAGAAAAAATAGAAAAATAAGTCAGAGAGGTCATTGGCAAGATGGGCATGCAAGACTTCAATCTTGGGTTTAATTTAAAGAATGAGTCACCCTTGGCTCAGTACATCCTAAACAAACCTCTACCCAAAGGGTTTAAGTTCCCCACATTAGATATTTATTCTGGAAAAACTGACCCGGCAAGTCACGTTTACAAGTTCCAGACATCTATGAGTGTCCAAACTAATGAGGACTATGTGTGGTGCAAATTCTTCCCTACTACCTTACAGGGGAACGCAACTAATTGGTACAAAACATTACCTCCTCACTCTATACACTCCTTCAGACAACTCGCCACAGCATTCAGATAGAGATTTGCAGCCTCCATCCAACAGAAAAAGGTGTCAGCAGACCTATTTTCTATTCAACAAAGGGAAGGCAAACCCTTAAGAAAATACATAGAACGGTTCAATGTTGAGATTGCCAAAATAGAAGATTTGAATCAGGGTGTAGTTTGCTCCGCTATGCTCCATGGTCCAACAAACGAGGAATTCAGAAGAAAACTATTGGCCAAGGCTCCTAATAATGTAGAAGCCTTAATGGCACTCGCCAATACAGCCATAAGAGTGGATAATGGTCAGTATTATCTGAAGAGAATTAAGGAAGATAAAAGAGAACTTTCCCCAAGGGGAGATAGGCGATCTCCTAAAAGAAGCAAAAACTCGAGTGGTAGTAATGGGTCTAAAAATTCCAATCTCCCCAAATATACGCCCCTTAATACATCCAGAGAATGAATCCTTATGCACATCAAAGACAATGGAGAAAGGATTGAATGGCCAAGGAGAATGAGTTCATACACAACTGAGAGAAGGGATAATGGCAAATACTGCCAGTTTCATAAAGACGTAAGCCACGATACAGAGCAATGTAATCACTTGAAAAAGGAAATATAAAAGCTCATTCAAGCTGGGTCCCTTAGGCGATTTGTCAAAAGGGATGATCATGACAGACCCACCTATCACAGAGATGATTGAAGAAGTGATAAAGAGACAGAGAGGCGTGATAGCAGGCATGAAGAAAAACCTAGAGATCAAAGAGGCGATAGAGGAGAGTATAGAAGGAACGATAAAAGATAAGAAATGAGACGAGACCATAGAGATGATGAAAATAGTGATGAGGCTGAAGGCGATAGAAAGGCTAGAGGGGGGGCCTGTTAAACACATATATGTAATCGTAGGAGGAATCGCAGGAGGTGATGGTTTTACCAAAAGGAAAAGGTCAGCTAGGTCTGTCTATTCTGTTAATTCAAAAGCAATTCCAGCAGAGCAGATTAGAAAAGTGCAAATCTCAGTAGCTGACAAAGGGGCAACAGTAACCCCCCATGAGGATGCTTTAGTAGTCAAAGCGCTAATCCATAGCTGCATGGTCCACAACATACTAGTAGACACAGGAAGTTCAGTGAACCTCCTCACTCTAAAAGTATTTGATAAAATGGGGCTAGATCAAGCCAAACTATCCCCTGTCAACACCCCCCTGGTTGGCCTAGGAGGCAAATCAACAACAATAGTAGGTTCAATTAAACTTGAAGTACAATTGGATGAAGGAGACATAACCAAGGGGTTACAAGCAGAATTTATAGTGGTGGATATCCCATTTGTATACAATGCTATCATTGGTCGACCAATCCTTAATGAAACGTATGCCAACATCTGCATACGATATTTACTCCTAAAGATCCCCACCTCGAAAGGAGAGGCAGTTATCAAAGTCGATTAGAGGTAGGCCAGGATCGCCTACTGTCAAGTGCTAAAAGGGGTGTTCTTAACTATTGTTATAGAAGAGAATATTCAAGTAAAGGAAAATAAAGCTGAACCTATGGGAGTCATTCAAAACAAAGCCCTAGGATTGGGCAAGGAAATAAAAGTAGGAGAGATGGACCCAGGGATCTTCCAAGAAACTTTACAAACATTATCAGACTTCCAGGACACTTTTGCCTGGACTGAGGATGAGCTAACAGGAGTTAGCAGGGAAATAATGGTACACAAACTGAATATCGATCCAGCAATCACCCCCATAGTACAAAAGAAAAGGAAGTATAGCTGGCCCAAGCAGATCGCCATCAGTGAAGAAATCAATAAGCTAATGAAGATAGGAATAATCAGGGAAGTCCAATACCCTGAATGGTTGGCGAATGTGGTAATGGTAAAAAAAACCCAATGGTTCATAAAGAATGTGTGTAGACTTCACGGATCTAAACAAGGCGTGTCCAAAAGATAGCTATCCGTTACCATAAATTGATAAGTTAGTAAACTCCACTACAGGCCACCAACTATACTCATTAGTGGATACTAAGTCTGGATATCACTAAATACCAATGCACAAATCAGATGAAGCCAAAACCACATTCATAACTCATGAAGGCACTTATTGCTACACTAAGATGCTCTTTGGCTTAAAGAATGCAGGAGCCACCTTCTAAAGGATGGTCAATAAGATGTTCAAAGACAATATAGGTAGAAACGTAGAGATCTATGTGGACGATATGATAGTCAAATCAAGACGAGCAAAAGAATGTCCTAAGGATTTGAGAGAGGTCCTTAAGACTCTTAGAAGATCCAACCTGAAACTAAACCTAGAGAAATGTGTCTTTGCTGTCAAGTCAGGAAAATGCCTAGGATTCATGGTATCTCAAAGAGGGATCGAAGCCAACCTTGATAAAATCCAGGCGGTCCTTAACATGGAACCGCCTAAAACACTTAACGAAGTTCAAAAACTTAACGGGCGAATCACCGCCTTAGGACGATTCGTTTCAAGCTCGGCCAAGCGATGCCTACCATTTTTTAAGACCTTGAAAGATCCCAAAAACTTTCAGCAGTCAGATGATTACACAGAGGCCTTCCAAGAAATCAAGACATTCTTGACATCCCCACCGTTGCTGAGTAGACCGATAGAAGGAGAAACCCTATACCTTTACTTATCCACCACAGAGGAAACAGTGGTTGCAGTACTCATAAGAGAAGAAGATGGCGAACAATTGCCCATTTATTAGATCAGCAAAGTGTTACATGAAACTGAGCTTAATTATCCAAGGTAAGAAAAACTAGCCTTTGCACTGTTAATTACAACACAAAAGCTAAGGCATTACTTTGAGGCGCATCCAATAGTAGTCAAAATAGACAGTCCTTTGAGAAAGGTATTGCAAAAAGCGGAGGCCTCAGGAAGAATCGCCGAATGGGCGATCCACATAGGAAGTTTGGGGGTTACCTATGAACCGTGAAAAGCACTAAAAGCCCAGGTGTTAGCAGATTTTGTAGTAGAGATGACACCAGGGGAATCCATGGCTACTAAAGAGATTTCCCTATGAAAACTAATGGTAGGCGGTGCAGTCTACTCTGCAGGGGCAGGCATTGGTGTCTTAATCAAAGGACCGGACAAGATAAAAATCAAATATGCAACTATAATATGGTTCACCACTTTCAATAATGTGGCTGAATATGAAGCCTTCATCCTGAGGCTACAAATCGCCCTGGAAATAGGTATCACAGATTTGAAAATTTATAGTGACTCACAGTTAGTTGTTAACCAAGTCTTGGGCACTTTCTAAGCAAACGAAGATATGATGTATGTCTCCATGGTAAAGCAACTTATTGCAGAAGGAGAAAAAAGGGGTAATGGCCAGTGGTGAATATCGCAAATCCCCAGAACAGAAAATCAGGGAGCAGATAGCATTGCAAAGATGGCAGCAGAAGGCATGGCGATCCCTAATGTACTAATCGAAGAAATAAAAACCCCTAGTATTGCCAAAGCCAACATCCTGCCGGTTGAAGACAACAGAGGATGGATGGAGCCAATTATCCAATACTTGGAAAATGGCATCCTACCAAATGATCCAAGGGAATTAAGAAGGTTAATGAGAAAAGCTGCCGAATATGCCTATAAGGAAAGGGAA
>CANYLF012527605.1:0-10991 GCA_948193215.1 Bocquillonia castaneifolia
AGTAAAAGAAGACCCAGAAATCTGTTCAGCATAAAAACCATAAGGACAGATGAGAGGGCTGTTTTGAGCATTTGGTAAAGCTCCTTTAATGCCTTCTGATTCAAAGGCATTCCCAAATCCTGATTGGTAATCTTGATCCTCTGAAGGGAAATCACTGGCTTTGGTTTTGGTATTGTTAGCTAGAAGAACCTGTTGGTTCCTTGAAACTAGTACGTTCATTCTTGAGAAATTCTTTGCTGAATTGGACTTGAATGGCTTGCTGACTTTTGTCCCGACCACCAGCACTCTAATTCCTTCTATAACTAATTAACTATATACCTTCTGGTGTTTTATTTCTTATGTCATGAGATGGATGTAATGGGAATTAATAAAATTAGAATCTTTATTGAAAATTATTTATTTATTGAGGTAAAATGAAAAAACACCCTTAATGTTTAGCCTAAAGAAAAAATGTATCCTTAAAGTTTTTTTTTTGTCTCAAATATCACCTTAATGTTTATCAAAAAGTTCAAATATGACACTTAAACTTTTCAAAATCCTAAATTTTCATCTTATATACGTTCAATTAAGTTGAATTTAAAATTTTCAATTTTTTATTATATTTTATAAATTAAACTAATATAAAAATAATTATATATATATTTTTTAAGATTATATAAATAAATTAATATAAATTTTTTATTTTATTAATTTTTAACGCTTTTTTTTTATCAAATATTTAAAAATAATCTTCATATTCATATTAATCAAAACCAAGTTAACATGCATAAATTTTATTCTATTCTATTAGATTTTAAATAACATATTTAATTATTTATCTATTTTTCTAGACTTGAGAATATTTTATATATAATTAATTTTATTTTTTAAAGGATTATATTAGTATTGTTTTTCTATGTATAAAATATTAATAGTTCTATATAGATTTTTTAAATTAGCTTATACCTTTTTAAATTTTTCCATATTGATAAATGTCTCAATTAAATATTATCTAAATAAAATAAAATACATTAGCTTATACCTTTTTAATTTTTTCCATATTGATAAATGTCTCAATTAAATATTATCAAAATAAAATAAAATACTATATTACTTTTATTAGTATGAATATAAAATTGATTTTTAAATGTTTAAAAAAGATAAATTGTTAAAATATAATAAAATAAAAGTATTTATATTACTTTCATATATATTAACTCTTTAAAATATGAATAAATTTATTTTATATTATTTTTATTGATAAAATGTTAATAAAATATTTTTACAATTTAATATAAAAAGTTTAGGGCTCAAAGAAATAACTTAAGTTTAAAATTTATGATTTTTAAAAGTTAAGGATCATATTTAAGCCTTTAGATAAACATTAAGGTCATATTCGAGTCAAAAACATTGAGAGTGTTTTGGCACCTTATCCCATTTATATTTACTCGATCATACTTTTGAAACCTCTTTGAATACTCTTCACTTGAGCAATATAATAGGTTTTTGTTGACGGCGTTTACATTTAGGGTTGAAATTGACCATTTTTGAAAGTGTAAGGGCTTAAATGATATAAAAATAATTAAAGGATTTATTTACTCTTTGACAGATACTTGAGTGGTTTATTTAGACCTTTTACCAAAGGGGATAAGTACAATTTATCACTTAGTTGCAGATAAATTTCACCTACAATCCCCGAACTATCTTATCTGTCAATAAAATCCCTAAACTTCAATTTGTAACTTAAATTAATTTTATAATATAAAAATCCCCGTCATTAGTTTTTCTTATAAAAAATTCACTTTAATGAATTTTGATAAAAAAAATTTTATATGTGAGTGAAGAAAAATGCAACATAATTTATAAAAAAATAATAAAAATAATTTGACCATGGAATTATTGTTTTATAATTTTTAATTAAATAAAATTGATGAATTCTTAAAAAATAGAAAAGAAATGTCAAAATTGTCCCAATTTTTAGTGAAAGATAATGAGAAATATGTATAATTTATTAAAATATAAAATGATACAATTTGATTAACGATGGTTAATTTAATTAATTTATGTTACAAACTCATAGTTAGGAAATTTTTTTTGTTACAAAATTAAAGTTCAGTGATTTTTAAGATACAAATTGAAGTTTAGAGATTGTACTAGGAGAAAGGATAATTCAGGGAGTGGAAATGGAAGTTACCCCATAATTGGGGGGTTTTATTAGACTTGGTTTATGCTCATCCTCATTGCTGGGTTTTATTAGACTTTTGGTTTATGCTCATCGTCAACGCATATGTCATGTCGCCAACAGCATCAAAATGGAATTTTCCTTCCCCAGTGAAGTTGAAGAATTCACTTCTGCTTAAAATCGTGTATATGTTGGGAAGAGATGAAACGACAAACCTTAAAAAGATGAAATTGTTGAAACGTAGATAAATTGCATCAAATAGAGAAGAAAGAATTGCAGCTGGTGACGAGAAAACAGAAGAAGATAAATATCAATTCGTTCTCTGTTCAAAGTATAAATTAAATCCTATGAAATTCCGCATGTGCAGCAGCAAGAACTTAAACAAATCCCTATTATTTTCCTTCTCTAAACAAGCGTGAGCCTTTATAACGTAATCAAACTGTGGTCCGTACATGTGCACTGCACATGCTGCTTTGTATGCCAGGGATTCCAGATTACCTGTCACCAAAGAGGGGGGCAGAAGAGGAAGAGCATGTTAAGTAATCTGGAAGATATTTACACAAACTGATGACTTAAAATCAACAACATGCAATCAAAACTTTGAATCTAATGCATAAACTACTGAAATAGAGGCAAATATAGTAAAAAGTAAAGGATTTTATGGGGACATGAAATCAGCACAATGGTGAGGAAATGCTATGATACCTGCAGCAATTTCTGATGCAAGAATGTTCTTGCTAAAATGACGGGATAACCACCATCGACAACGGAACCTCCAAGCCTTTCCTGATTTCCCACGTATGAACAATTTGGGGATTCTGTTGTATCGAACAGAGTAATCTTGCTTTTTTTCTCCTTTATTCCCATGCAAACATGCTGACATACAATCCTCCTCATATTGGGAAACTTTAAGGTAGCATAAAGCAAACTCTTTCCATATCCTGTACTCCCCAAAGACGGCCTCCAAATGCAAAGCTATCATTTCCAAAAGGGATTCAGGGCTATAATTTCCTGCAACACATCACAATGAAGCAATTTTTTAGTGACAATGGAAACACCAAGACCCCTATCACATAAAAAAGACATGCATTTCTTCTTCCACTCTGAGGATGTAAACTTATCTGCAAGTTACTAAAGAGTGGGTTTCAAAAATATTTTTTTGGATGAAAATGCAAGCATATTGAAGGCTCCAATACTGTTAATAAGTGAAAGAAACGAGACAGCAAGAGTAAAGAAGATTACAACACTTGCAATAAATGAACATAAATGATCAACAACACATATAACTTTCCAGAATTAAAATCATCTCTAGGGGAACAAAAAGCACAAAAAAAAAATTCCTGGTCTACAGAATGGCAACTCGAAGTGAAGGAATGAGTTGGGGTCAGGTGGCAGTGCTATAACTTGCTTCCATCTTGATAAGCAGTTGAAAACAGATTGCATAAACTTTTAAGCATATTTGAAACACTTATTTCTCAACACATCCTTTTGGATTGTGGTGGATTTGTGCTTATGTTGGAATCATAAATGTGTTTTTTTGGAGAGAACATAAAAACACTTTGCTAATCATAGGTCTTAGAAGTTGCCCTTTTAAACATTCAAAATTTATCACCAAAATGTTTTACCATCATTTAATTTTACAAGAGATTTTAAGATTGACAACCACCACAACAGACTGTCAATCATTTTAAGATGCCTTTGTGGTTCACGAGTATTTACATTTTCAACATTTAATATAAAAAATCAATTTCTTCAATAAAAGAGATATTAATGTGCCCAGAAGACAAGGCCAAGCAAAGATGAAGGGAGGTACAACAGAATTAATTACACACATGTAATTAGTTAAAATGTACCTTTTTGATGGAGGCTGATAAGCCTATCCAATGACTCACTACATGTAGGATCAGCCTTTAAAGTGTCCTCAAAACAGGTTGAAAGAACAACGGCATTGTTAGGATCAACGCGCTCCAAAATTTGAGCCCTCAATCTGAAGAAAATAGCATTATAAGAGCTTGTCAAATAAGAGCATAAGCATGTGACAGAAATAAAGATTCAGAAAGTGTGATGAAACTCAAACATGTGAATTTTGAAAAATGCCTCGAAGCAGAACAACCACAGACAACACACAACAAAAGGGAAAGTGAAGCGCTAAACTCTGGTTTGATTAAATCAGTGTTGTTAAAGGCGCTAGGCGTTCTTAAGACTCCAAGGCATCTAATTGCCTGAGGCGCTAGCCCGAGTGAACGAAGGCGCTAATTAATAAAAGAAGTAAACAATGTAGTTTTAAACATATAATATATCGATAAATATTTGATATTTTTTAATATAATTGAATAAATCAACTAAACTTTAACTCGAATAAATAAGTTTCTGTATTTATTTATAATTAAGCAAATCAAGTTAGATATTTTTTTAATTGATGATTGTAGTATTTAATAATTCTGACTTTTTAGTTTCCTGATTAGTCTTATGTCAAATTTAAACTACACAAAATTTTGGCTTATACCTTAATTATAGGTCAAAGTTAAATTTAACCTAATTTTAATTTCAAAAAAACTATATTTTTTAAAGGCAAGGGCAACACCTATATCACGCCTGAGGTCAAGCGCCTAATTTAACCTAATTTTAATTTCAAAAAAACTGTATTTTTTAAAAGGCAAGGGCAACACCTATATCATGCCTGAGGTCAAGCGCCTCATTAATGGCGCCTCACCCGAAGGGGTCTAAGGCTCTCCAGCCACGCCTCTGCCTCATCTGAGCGCCTAGGCGAGCGCTCGGAGTGCCTTTGACAACACTGTTAAATCATCTAAAAATGACACCCTAATATAATGAAAAAGAAAAGCTAAGCTCCAAACCTTTATTTAACTAAATCATCCAAATAACACCATAAAATAATGGGAAAGAAAAGAGAAGGTCCAAACTTTGATTTAACTAAATCATCCACATAACACTCTCACATAACTAATGTATGAATTAAAAAGATACAAAAAAAAAAAAAGGCAATACCTACTAGGAAGTGGTGATTTTGAATCATCACAGAACTTATCAAGTTCATCGAGGGCCTCTTTGTACTTGCATCCAATCAATAGTAACTAGAATAAAATGGAAATATTTTAATTCTGAAACAGATACTTTAACCAAAAATACCAATTGCATGCAGATAATAAATGGAATATGCAAAGCATAATTGCAACTACTGCTTACAAATAAAAAGATTCAAGCACCAACTGAGTTAGAGAGTTCCTTCCAAATTATATGAGAAACAGAATCAGAAAAGCTAGTGCCTACAAATCACTTTTGCAACCAGAGTCTGTAAACAGCACATAAAAGAATCTCATGGGGTTTGAAATAGAACAACCAAACATAACAGCGGTAAATGGAATGTCAAAAAAAGGCCAAAAGCCATGTATTATGAGGCATTGAAAGTTGAGACAATTAAATTCACTGTTGTTAAAAGAGCTAGGTGCCAAGGACTCTAATTGCCCAAGGCAAAGAGGCGCTAGTAAAAAGAAGTAAAATATATTATTAATTATGTAATCTATCTATAACTATTTGACATTTTAACTATAATTAGATAAATTAATTAAACCTTAACTTTAAGAAATCAGTTTGTGTATTTTTGTTTATAATTAATGATATCAGTAACCACCTAACCATAAGGGAAAAAAAAAAAGCTTTCTTTAACTTTAAAGAGTGTTTGATGATTAAATAATTCAATCACCACATGTTTAGTTAAACAACAGCAGAAAATAAAAAGAAAAGTCGGATAAATCAGTAACCAAATGACAAAAACAGTATAACTTCAGTAGTATATTGGTAATAGCCTTCTTCACTATATATATATATATATATATATATATTGGTGATAGCCTCAGTCTTCTATCAAATTATTTTCATTGATTTGTTCACTTCTGTCCAAAAGCAATTAAACTTCTTGTATGCCGTCTTAAAAGGTGTTTTATATTATTTCTCCTTCTAATTATTAATTCTCATTTCTGCATTAAATATGACACAGATATTTTTTTGAATTGATGAATTTAATATTTTTGACTTTTTAGTTTCCTATTAAATCTTATTTCAAATTCAAACTACCTAAATTTTTGTACTTATACCATAGTTATAGGTCAGAGTTAAATTTACCCTAAATTTTTTTTTAAAAAATAGATTTTTAAGAGGCCATGCCTCAGATAGTCAGACCCGAGGCCAAGGCGAGTGCCTAGGCAATGCCCCTTTACAGGTGCCACACTCGGAGGTCTAAGGCACTCCAACATCGCCTCACCTTAGCACCTAGGCAAGCACCAAAGCACCTTTAACAACACTTTTCAGGTCCCCTCTCCCCTTTTTTTCATCATTAACTTAGTAATTGGGCAAGAAAGACACAATAGCTTGCATGTTTTTTCTACTTTATCTGATTACAATTGCATGTTGCTTTTGTGGTTTATAATAATCCAATCAACTAAATCCTTCTATAGAAGGAAACCCTCACCTTAGATAACAGTCTAATAAAAAAACCATGCGACAGTTATATAGGAGCACTTAATCTTTTGATCTCTTTCTATTAAACAGACAACTAAAGCACTGTTGGACGGATACCAGAGCATATTGCTAAATTCTTTTTTTTTTTTCACCAGCAAATGTAATTTTGAAAAAAAAGTTGGAGAATTCCAACATTAGTGTAAAGAATCCAGTCTGACAATCATACTATTTCCAGATGATGTTGACAAAAGTACAAGTTATGTTGACTCTACCTGTATCAAGGGAATCAAGGCTGCCAATACTGGGGGTGTTGAGTAAACAGCTGCTTGTAAGCATCTCAGTGCGTGGTTATACTCATCATCTTGGATCACCCATTCCGACTCCAAATTATCAATTTGTAAAGGTAACAACCATGAGACCCAGCTCGCTATATCAAAAAATAAAACAATCAAAATGTGTTCATGAAAATGATAAAATAAAGGTAAATCATAAGTTTCTTAAATCCTAAAGATGTAAATGATTCCATGTAATAATACAGCACACTCAACATTCAAAACAAGCAACCGTATCAGGGGCCTCAAGTGCATCCAAATGCATGGATGGGCATTCTGTATGTACTTGAGTAGTAAATGTATAACAGGGGCTATGTTTCCTTCAAATTCCTGATTCCATAACCAAGGCTTCCCAACAGCCGGTACTTGTTGAGTTTATCATGATCATAGTTTATAAATATGCATGCACAGCAAAAGGATACCAAGTGTTGCACGATAGACTAGTGTTCATTTCCAAAGATAGCTAAACATAATGTAAATGGATCAAATTAGAATACCAACATGAAAAAATAACAATATGAACGGATTAAGAACTTACTAAGCATGGACAAATTGGGGACAAAATTCATATAGCCACCATTGTTATCAACAGACACCTCATTTTCAGCAGAATTCACATAGAATCCCTGTGGCTTGACATCCAGCAGAACATTTCTCTGCAGGTTAACATCAACCTCCATGGGTACCGGTTCTTTCTTGAGGTCATTATTCACTTGTAAAGGCATTTCTTTACCGATCATAATAGAAGTCTCTGAACCACATTGAAAAGAAGATTCAGATTCATTATTGAGTGCATTGTGGCACTCTGAGGCCCCTACTTCATATCCAGATCTCGTAGCTGACATGTCTGATTGATTAGAAACTGACATGTCTGTATCTGTGGGACTGTGAATTTGATCAGAATCCTTCCATTGCATGTCTTGTGGGATGCTAGAGCAACAGAGTTGAGAGAATATCAAGCCGATGATCATATTGAACACAGGATGATCCTCATATTCAGATTCTTGCATCAAGCTGCAAAAAAGTTTTAAAACAATAATTTAAATTAAGAAGACCTGAAAAATCATGGAGTCGTTTGCAGAAGAGCAAAAATCACAATTTAATGCTAATAGCAACTGCTGATTATAAGGAAAGGAAAATAATACAATAAAAATACACATAGAAAACTAAGTGTACGATCAAAGCTATAACCAATGCAGACAAATAATATAATCTTATAAACCATGCATTGAGTGAATATCTACCATAAGCAAGTCATCAAGGAAGCAAAATCCTCAAAAAACACACAAGCAAATGCCATAAAATACAGATTCAGTATGTGTACAAAGAAAGTGCATCAAACAATCTGAAAGATTGTCCAAAGTGCATCAAACAATCTGAAAGATTGTCCAAACCATAGTGCTTTACTTTTACTGTTGTCTATCCCCTTTCCTGAGTCACCTAATTAAATTCCTCATGATGAAATTGCAATAGCAATTATATTACCAAACCCAAACCTCAAGTATTGAAGGCATTGTTATCATCTCATCTATTTCTAATTAAGTATATAATATAAGCAAATTCATTATACACATGATGAACACTTTGTTTCCCATACCTAAAATTGGTATGCTTGTCAATAAAACTATAATAACTATACAGGTAAGATAATAGTCCTAAAAATGCAAAATTGCCAGCAACAGCAAAATTATATGAGCAATTTTTTCTGTCCGTCTGTAAATAATCAACTATGATATAAACCAAAGTGTGTGAAAGCCTTTAGGCATCACCAAAATTCTCAATGTACGAAATACTAATAGCTGGAATAAAAAGAAAAATGGAAACAATCTAAGAACTGCAAAAAAGTGAAGAAGAAATTTGACAATTCAACATAATATATAAACCAGCAATGCTAACTTCCAACATTTGAGAGAGACATTGAACTAATTTGTTAGAGCTTAAAGATTCACAAACTTAACTAGTTTTTTTTCTTTTCTTGGCAATAATTGATAAGTATATCCCTTTCAAGTGATAAAAACAAACAAGTGATCTAATCATTTTAATAAACACACTAATGCCTTGTCATAAAAAATAGGCATCCTATTATTATAGTTTCTTCCAACATTTAGGCAAATCATTAAGCAAGAAAGAAAAACAAACCTTCTAGCATTTTGGCGCTCACCCTCAATGTTCCCTTGCATAAATCGAAAAAGTATGGACTCTAAACGAACAACAAAACCATCCTGCTTAACAAACAAGGCTCTTGATCAACACACAAAGTAAAGTGGAAATGGCAAATGAAAGCAATACGAAGCATCACTAGCAGTAAACGGAAAAAAAAAAGTTTGTAAAGTAGTATACCTCCATAGATGCCTTCCTCCGCTTACTTAAAAAGTTTAATCCAATCCTTGTCATCCAGGTATCGTAAATCCCATTAACAGCAGTCAAATTGACATCATCGTTTTCTAGAAGCTTGATAAACTCCATTGACACCTATAATTATCATTGTAAATGATAAAGTAAATGGGTTGTTATATATGGTTACATCACATTTAAACAACAAAAAAGTGGTAAACAACAATAAGAAAAACATACCAAATATTTGAAGCGATTCATGGTAGGATCGTTATCTTTGCGAGTGCCTATCAATAAAAGGCAGAGCAGACCACTTGCATCAGTCCAATTATATCGCCTAACCAACTTGCGCAAAAGATTGTACAATCTAAGACGATTTTGTGGTCGCAAATAAAAAAGGCCTAATCCAAGACGGTAAGATGGCTTTGTTAAAGACAATAATAATCTTTTATAAAATGCTGATGCTGTTGATTGATTGTCTTCTGTATTCAAATTACTATTCCTTTTGCGTTTCTTTGATTGCTTACAAGTAACATCGTCATCACCATCAACCTCGACATCGTCTAGTGATGTCATTGGGCGATGATCTTCACACATATTTACACACCAACTATGAAACAATCTAAACCTGCCAGATACATTAAAACAAAAACGAAATCGAAACCATGAAACAATATCTTAATTAACTAAGCATAATAATATAATTTTACAACTAAAATAAGTTTTAGAGAGCAACAAATGAAACCTGAGTAAAGAAAAGACCCAATGCAGAGAAAGAGGGCAAAAGAAGAATAGAAAAGGTAAAAGGTCAAAAACCTAAATAGGTTATCACTTATCTTTTTTTTTTTGAACAGTATCACTCATCACCTTTTTATTCAACAACAAAGACAGAATAACAAGATGAGTATTAAAACCTTTGTTTGTTGTGAGGGAAAAGAAATAGAATTTATTTCCTTTGTTTGGATCAAGAGAAATGGAAGGGAATTAAGGAAAATAAAATAAGAAGTATGGAAATGGAGGGAAATGTGATTTCCTTTAAATTAGAGAAAAAGTAAAGAAGATAAGATTAGAATTACTAAAATATCCTTTTTTTTTTCTAAAAATTATAATTGTTTATAAGGGTATAATTGATAATTGACACAAGATAGAAATTGTATTTCTCTCATTAGCAATCCAAACATTGCAAGGAAAATACTATTTCTCTTCATTTAGGGCAAATCCAACAGTTTTCTTTATTTCACTCCTCAAATTATTATAAACAATACAATATTTATCTCGAAATTTGTGCATATTCTACTTTTTACTCACTATTCTAATAAACAACTCATTTATTCATCTAGAAAAATGTGAATTTTTTGGGGAATTAATAGTTGCTCAATGGATTTGTAAACCTACATCCAATTTTCCTCAAAAATAAAGATCAAGCACAATTTTCAAGACACAATTTCAAAAAAAACTACAATTTTACTCTCACAAATTTAAGAGCCTTTGCTAGGAGGCTCTTGGACTTGCTCTTAGTAAGTGAAATTTAATTTCTTTTCTTTTCCCTTCCTAAGTTATTAAACAAACAAAGCCTAGAGGATTAAGTACGCAAGAGTAAATACTGTAGCAACAGCCAAGTTGTAGGAAGCAATTATTCCATTTATGTACTCTTTCTGCCAATTATTGCTTCTCATGTGGGTCAGTAG
>CANYLF012529095.1:0-30443 GCA_948193215.1 Bocquillonia castaneifolia
AATCATTTGGTAAGTCCTAGTGGAAGTTGCTAGGGTCACTACATGGCTTCAGTCGGTTCAGCTAAAGAAGGTTCCCATAGAAGGTGAACTCCCATTAACCATCTCCCTCTTTCAAAAAAGGTTCAAGCGACGGTAGGACATTCAGCTCAGAATTTTCCATTAACTATCACTCATTAACCATAACAAAGATGGTAAGAAATAGTAGGACAATTCCATCTATGAGTGGTAGTCACTAATTTTGTCTCCTATGAAGAACTCTTGTAAGTCATAGGTGACTTGACCAATGGTACCGCGAGGTAGGGTGTTTTAATGTAAGAATGAATGCAAAGGAATTAGAGTTTAGCATAATAAAATGAGTATTGGTAAAATCACTTGAATTATAAGTCTGTTTGTCAAAGTTCCCCAGTGGAGTCACCAAACTGCAGACAAGGAGGTTTTGCCTCAAAGCCTAAGCCATGACTAGCAACTGCGGCACTGTGTGCTCAGCTGCAGGGCTGAAGTGGTAGTCGCCACCTGAACCGACATTGAGAATGTCTTACAAGGTGTACACCCCAATTCCTCTTAAGAATATGAAGGATGCATTGACCCCAGAGATTCATGGATCCGACTTATCAATTCCCGGACATGATTCTTTACCAATACTCCTAGTATTATGCCTACCTTCATTCCTTCTGACAAAAGCAATAAAAACACATAATAATTTATAACCTACCTTTTACATATATACACATGCAATAGTGAGTTTCTAATATCAAACAAGGGTTAATTTTAAGGATTATAAGCCATTAATTAGAGTTAATTTGAATGCAAAAGATGATATAAGCACATAACACATCAAAACAGCACCACAACCTAGGGTTTCTATTATTTTAGACCTAAAATGATTACCGAATAGACATTATTTACCAATTTCATGCATAAATAGACCTAAACAATTACCAAAGAAAGTTCAGAAGCTTACCTCATCACTGCATTCCACGTGAAATCTACTATACATAACCAATCTCTGCAAAACAACACCAAAGAGCAACAAAGAAGGCCCAACGCCACTCAAGGGATTGGCGTTTAGGCCCAACGCCACTCCTCTTAGGAAATCACCTAGGAAGCGCTTGATAACCCTCAGATAATTATAGACTGATCAAGGTAAATCTTGAAGATACTATGCATCAATGACGTGAATGTAAGCATCATAATAAATTTCAAGTGCACGTACTGTGCAATGCTACTTATTTATTATTTATTCAAACAAGTCTCCCTCCAACTCACCTCCTTTTGCAAAATCAAAACAGAAAAAAAAAGTGTCATTCTCTTGATGCACAACTCAAAATGGTATGAAAAGACCTGTAAAATTTATTCCAAATAAAAATAATCAGATCAAATAAAAAAAATAACTTCTTATAAACAAAAGTACTGCTATATGGCAGGACTTTGTATAACTTAAACTCAGAAAAGCAACATAGATCAATAACATCTGAATTATAACATGTTGATATTAACCTCTATGTATATTAAAAAACATTACATGACATCATTTTAATTTTCTTGGCCATCATCTTTAGAGTTGTTCTTTTGTTTACAACTAGGAATATTATGACCAAATTCACCACAATTATGGCATGATCTTCTTTTAACCGATATACGCTCAGATGACTAACTCAATGCCACTTTTCATTCTTCCGCTATGAGAGTCTTTATTTTCTCCTCTTTCCGACCTTTAGTTTGTGACATATTAGACTGCTTAATTTGCACTGAGATGGAGTGCAGCTGCAAGCGCAATGTGTTTCTGTGCAGGTTGTCTCTGGGACAAACACCTCCTTTTGGCATGACAAATGGACCCCCAATGGTCCACTAAAGCTTCGCTTCCCAATCATCTATGAACTTCACAGGCATAAAAATATTACTGTATCTGAAGCGGCAACCAGTGGTTGGGCTCTGTCATGTAGACGACGACTTCAGGTCTCAGAGGTAGAACAACTGGCAGATCTACATCAGCTCCTGAGCACTGTCATCTTCGGTGCAAATGAAGGCATAGACAAGTTGAAATGGATCGAAAAGGATGGAGGGTATAAGGCAAGCTTGTTCACAAGGCACTTTCAGAATAATCAACCGCACACAATTGATGTCTCTACCTACCAAAAGCTTTTGAACGGCATTGCTTCTCCTAGAACACTACATTTTGCTCAGATATCTTATCTACAAAAGGTCTCTACTCTCTCTTTCCTCACTTCAAGAGGTATAACAATGGCCGATAATGATATATGTTTAGCATGCGGCACTAATACAGAAACCATTGATCATATCATTCTTCATTACGACTGCTCTTGGCAACTTTGGAATTGGTTTCTGAATAAGGTTAATATCTCTTATGCCATGCCTAACTCTATATCTCTATTTTTTGAATTTTGGATCTCAATTGTGCCGTGCTTGGCTTACAAACGTCTTTTGGTATTCTTTGTGGTACTTCTTAGTATGAGAAATATGGAAGTGTAGAAACAGGCGTGTTTTTTATGGGAAGTCCATGAACTCAGAAGGAATTATTATTTCTTGTATATCCCAGGCAATTTTTTACTTTAAAAATAGGAACACTAGTTTTCCCTACTCATCTGTGGATGTATTTAGATCCTTTACAGCGATCTTCGGATCACATTAGGTTGTTTCTTCCTTAGTATGTGGTTGTAGCCATTGTATGATTCCTCTTAGTTAGTCATCCACTCCTTGTGGCCTTAATAATATCTCCACTTATAAAAAAAAAAAGTATTTTACTGTATTTAGGTTCCTTGTGCCTATAAGCATATGAACTTCTAACTTTTGTCTAAAAAAAACAACCTTTTTTTTTTCCAAAAATGGATAATTTAAGAGTTTTACATTTTATGAATCTGAGCTAACCCTTGATAAGTATAAAAATTAAACTTGATAAGTATTTTAGTACTATTTCATCAAAAAATTACAAAGAAGCATTAATTATTTGAATAATAAGTCTGCATTATTTGAGTGCATAATTTAGTAATTGAATTAGCATACATTTATTGAAATATGCTTCATCAGACAAAAACATGTCATAAAATCTCACTTTCACATTGAGATTTATGGTATATACATAAAAAAATATTGTTAAGGTAACAAAGACATGAAAATTGTATTATTCAATTGAGATTTTAGGCATATGAACTTTTAATTTTTGTTCATTAAAAAAACAAAACAAACTTTTTTCCAAAAATGGATAATTTAAGATTTTTACATTTTAGGAATCTTAGCTAACCCTTGATGAGTATAGAAAGTATTAATCTATATTAGTACGAAATTAAACTTGATAAGTATTTTAGTTCTAATTCAATAAAAAATTACAAAGAAATGTTAATTATTTGAATAATAAGTCTGCATTATTTGAGTATATAATTTAGAAACTAAACTATACATTTATTGAAATATACTTCATCAGACAAAAGCATGTTATAAAATCTCACATTCACATTGAGATTTCTGGTATATATACATAAAAAATATTATTAAGGTAACAAAGACATGAAATTGCAATATTCAATTGAGATTTTAGGCATGTGAGCTTCTAACTTTTATCCAAAAAAACAACCTTTTTTCCAAAAAATGGATAATTTAAGAGTTTTACATTTTATGAATATGAGCTAACCCTTGATAAGTATAAAAATTAAACTTCATAAGTATTTTAGTACTAATTCAACAAAAAAATTACAAAGAAACATTAATTATTTGAATAATAAGCCTACATTATTTGAGAATATAATTTAGTAACTGAACTATACATTTATTGAAATATACTTCATCAGACAAAACATGTCATAAAATCTCACTTTCACATTGAAATTTTTGGTATATATACATAAAAAAATATTAGTAAGGTAACAAAGACATGAAATTGCATTATTCAATTGAGATTTTAGGCATATGAGCTTCTAATTTTTGTCCAAAAAAAAACAACCTTTTTTCCAAAAATAGATAATTTAAGAGTTTTATATTTTATGAATCTAAGCTAACCCTTGATAAGTATAAAAATTAAACTTGATAGGTATTTTAGTACTAATTCAATAACAAAATTACAAAGAAACATTAATTATTTGAATAATAAGTCTGCATTATTTGAGTACATAATTTAGTAATTGAACTAGTATACATTTAATGAAATATACTTTATCAGACAAAAACATGTCAGAAAATCTCACTTTCACATTGAGATTTATGGTCTATATACATAAAAAAAAAATATTGTTAAGTTAATAAAGACATGAAAATTATATTATTCAATTGAGATTTTAGGCATATGAACTTCTAACTTTTGTTCAATAAAAAAAAAACAACTTTTTTTTTTCCAAAAATGGATAATTTAATAGTTTTACATTTTAGGAATCTAACCTAACCCTTGATAAGCATAGATAGTATTAATCTATATTAGTGTGAAATTAAACTTGATAAGTATTTTAGTACTAATTCAACAAAAAAATTACAAAGAAATGTTAATTATTTGAATAATAAGTTTGCATTATTTGAGTATATAGTTTAGTAACTGAACTATACATTTATTGATATATACTTCAGCAGACAAAAACATGTCATAAAATCTCACTTTCACATTGAGATTTCTGGTATATATACATAAAAAAATATTATTAAGGTAACAAAGACATGAAAATTGCATTATTCAATTGAGATTTTAGGTCTATGAGCTTCTAACTTTTGTCCAATAAAAAAAGCAACATTTTTCCAAAAATGGATAACTTAAGAGTTTTACATTTTAGGAATCTGAGCTAACCCTGATAAGTATAGAAAGTATTAATCTATATTAGTGTGAAATTAAAATTGATAAGTATTTTAGTACTAATTCAACAAAAAATTACAATTTGAATAATAAGTCTGCATTATTTGAGTACATAATTTAATAATTGAACTAGTATACATTTATTAAAATATACTTCATCAGATAAAAACATGTCATAAAATCTCACTTTCACATTGAGATTTCTGGTCTATATACACGAAAATATTGTTAAGGTAACAAAGGTATGAAAATTCCACTATTCAATTGGGATTTTAGGCATATGGGCTTCTAACAAAGACATGAATCTAGCTTGTGTTGTCAAATACAAATGACTATTTCAGGTCTTCAGGGCAACCACATGAAGCATGTAGGCTGTTGAAAGCTTATTCATGTGTGGCACTTGGGATGTCACTAAATGAAGACGAGCAATCAAATTTCTAAACTGATAAAAGTTTGAAGATTTAAAGTCTACCTTTAAACTTCTATAATAGTGCATTTATTTCTTCAAATGTGTTCAAGTTACTTTTGTTTTCTCTTTATGAAAGAGAAATAACCTTTTCTTAGCACTATATACATGTAACCAACTTCAATAAAAAGTGTTTTAGGGTATTCATTTCTTATGTGTTCTTGGCACTAATCGTAATATCCTAGCTAGCTCCAACGTAGACATGATTCGCCATGTTTCTGTTAGCTTTTGTACTTGTACAATAAGGTAGGATGCCTACCAAATCTAAGATGGTCTGGGCTTCTTTTCTTAATATGGAAAAGTTGGCACAAGCTACTTCTGCCTGTTCTCCATTGATCTGAAAACGAGACAACAGGTCACATTTCATAATTTTATGAAATAAACAACAGGGAACGCCCCTCATTACAAGCTTGTATTCCTGCTTCTAGAGCTATTGGCAATGCAATGTAGTTGGACTCTCATATCGATCCGAATGAATCATCCTTTCCACGGAGGTAAATTACACTATTTCGGAAATCCAAGGACTCAATACGGATATGTAAAATATAGGATTTCCAATCCTAACAGGAAAAGGAGGGAAACGGATACTCAATTTAAAGTGAGTATATATATATATATATATATATATATATATATATATATATATATATATAATTGAAGGAAGGATAGATGATTTTATTGGGTTATTAAATGATATATAGTTCGATACAGTAAAAGCAAAGTGGTATAATAAAAAAAACAATAGATACCTCGGAAATAAGTAAACTCTTCGACGGACTCCCACCCTCTCTTTTTTCCATCTAACTAGTTTATTTTGGGATAAAAAGAAAAAAAGTGATTCAAAATCCTTTATTTTTTCAAGTCGAGAAGTTTCTATTATATTCTATTGCACATATCCATTTCAACTAGTATTGGGGTGGTTCAGTTTGAGCCGTACGAGATGAAATTCTCAACACCAAAAGATGAATGAGTCAACTTGAAGTTTTGGCATTATAACCACTAAAGAAGAGTTTTTGGATTTTTCTTTTTTTCGTATCATCTCATCATCTTTAAAGAAAACTGTTGAATCATAAGATTAAGAACATAAGATTAAGAAGTTTCTATTATATTCTATTGCACATATCCATTTCAACTAGCATTGGGGTGGTTCTGTTTGAGCCGTACGAGATGAAACTCTCATATACAGTTCTCAGAGGGGGAGTCCTTTTGGTTTACCTATCTCAATAAAGTCTATGATTGGTTCGAAGAACATCTCGAGATTCAGGCGATTGCAGATGATATAACTAGCAAATATGTTCCTCTCCATGTCAACATATTTTATTGTTTAGGAGGAATTACGCTTACTTGTTTTTTAGTACAATTAGCCACGTGGTTTGCTATGACTTTTTACTACCATCCTACCGTTACCGATATTTAACCAATTTTAACTTTTTGTTTTGATTTATTTAAATATGTGAGGTATTTTGGAAAATTCAGAATAATTAATACGTTTGCTCATGGTAATTGTGGCCTATCGGGAGAATCGATGACTACATCTTTGATGCGCTTGCTAGTACTAGTACATCTGAAAATTTTGAATTGGCTAGTTGTAAATAGGCCCAAACTATGGAACAAAGGATTATGCCGGACTTACCTACACCGAGGTATTGACGGTGATTTTCAAATATTGCAGAACAGGATGTGATATGATGAGATAGAATGCAATAGAAAGAAAGACACAGGGAACGGGTTACCATGGTCAAAGCAAACCCTTTCATTCTGAATTAACTAGATTCCATTTCTTAGTTCAAGATCCCTCTTACTAATTGGAATCAAAGAATTAGTAGTCTGTTTCGCCCAAAATGGGAAAATGGGAATGGGCTCGGGTTTAATCCATTTATTAATTTATTATATATTTATTAATATATATTAATTTATTATAAATTTAATATATATTTATTATTATATATTTTTTATATTAAATATATTAGTACTAAATTATTATCTTAAATATATTAGTATATATTTATTATATTAATATATGTTCCGGTATAGAATGAACTTATAATCATGGAATCGACTCGATTATCAGATTATAGATTATAAGTTCATAACCTGAACCCATTCCCATTTTGGGCAGAACAGATCTACTAATTCTTTAATTCCAGTTAGTAAGAGGGATCTTGAACTAAGAAATAGATTCTAGAAGCTAAAAAAGGGTACCTTGAGCAATTTCAATAATTGGGTTCATTGATATTCCTGGTATAGTAGAATTCAAAACCGTGCATGAGATTTTCATCTCGCACGGCTCCTAAGTGATAAAAGAAAGAAGCAACTTTACGTAAGATAGGGTTTGGTTTTTTGGGGGTGATAGTGGAAAAGTTGACAGATAAGTCACCCTTACTGCCACTCTACAGAACCGTACATGAGTGGGGTTGACATGAGGGGGTAGGGATGGCTATATTTCTTGGAGTGAACTCTAAACGAATATGAAGCACATGGATACAAGTTACGCCCTGAAATGAAAGACAATTCCGAATCATCTTTCTACACCTCTTTGCTAATAAATCAGAATTCTCGTAGGGAATAGCAGGATATATGAGATTACAATGACTAGTACATATGATTCGATTAAGTTTTGAATAATCAGGAATACTAGTTTCTTTTTTACCCGAAAAATTTGAGCTCGACTTATCAAAAATAAATATCTTCAAAATTTGAGAATTCAGCGAATTCCTAATTGTATTATTATTTTTTTTATTTTTTTTATTGAGTCTATCCATAAAAATATGAATAAAACTTCAATTACTCTGTTGATTCTTGAGAACCCCTTGTACGCTCATGTCACATCGAGGTACTGCAGAAGAAAAAACTGCAAAATCCGATCCAATTTATCGTATCTCATGGAGAGTTCGATCCTGGCTCAGGATGAACGCTGGCGGCATGCTTGACACATACTCATCTATTTGATTTGTGTTGGTTCCAATTAATCTGAAATATTCGAAAAGTCAACTCTTACTATTACTTTTACCATTCTATACCGATTCGATCCGAGATCTTGAAATTAAAGAATTCAGAATGCAAGGGTTGGCTTTGACCGTGGTAACCCGTTCCCTATCATCAAAATTATACGACATACACGCACCTTAACAAGATCTTCACTACCATGTTCATTCAGCAACAAGAATTTCAGAACAACTATTGAAACATCTGGATCGAGTGGATACCGACAATACTGAAAATAGCTAACCAGCAAGGCATATTGGCTATATACACCCAGAACACACATGTACACGCATGAAGGTCAGAAACTCAGAATGCCACATGAAGTTCAAACCAGAATAACAGCACCAGATTCCCACTTAAAAGCCATACCATCTTCTTAAGGCCTTTGAAGATTCATTTCTCATAAGCTTAAACAATATAGAATGGTAAGCACCATTTGATAATTGCTTCACCATAATGATATCAAGACTTGTAACATCATCAGAATTTAAACCACCAGGGCACAGAAATCTCTCATCTCATAGTTTAGCCATGTATGTGAGTGCAACCTAGGATTTCAAAAGAAACTGAATGCATCGGATACTAAAATTAAGAGGTTGACTTGATATATTAAAGAGAGAGATTTTCAATAGATAAATCATACTTGACTCAATATGAATATCATCTTCAAAGAACAGTGTAGAGAAGCAGAAGCACTCAGGGAAGCATCAAGAATCCTGACAACAACCAGGGAAAGCAATTATAGTGCATCCACAAAGAAAGTGACAAATAAAAATAAGGGCAAAGGACCCACTGATATAAAATTTCAGAACTATTTTCAGAGAGGACATCTTCTTGAAGCAGAAATGAAGCTGTGGTAGACAGTGAACCTCCACAATCCGTGACCAGCCGGTTAACATATGAAGTTGTGCAACTTGTTCCTCAAGGTTCTTATTATGCTTCCATCCCCATCTCTTACATCATTAGTTCAGAATCACTACGAAAGTTGCTCAACTGGGGATACACTGAATTGAATTTTTAAGCACGGGAAAAAAAAAACAAAAATCAGTACTAGTATCCTTTATAAAAGTCTGCAAGCAAGAAATTATTTGGAATAACACTAGACGAGGCAGTCTGGTGGAATCAGTTACTCACATGATACCTGCCATAGTTTGTCAAAAACAACCTAGATCAATTAGACTATCACCACGTTCTGAATAATAATAGACACCAACTTTTCCAGATGTTGGATCTCCATGTCCTCTGCCTACTAAACAAACATAATAGACTTGCACAAGAAAAAAAATATATGAAGCTATTTAAAAAAATATGATCTTACTAGCAAGTCATACTTCATATTGGAGACAATCTGAGAGAGTTTCATAGTAGTATCTGGATATCTAAACTGGACTACCTCAAGCAAGTCTAGCACCTAAATTTGATAAAAATGACAATTAATTAAATCAGCACAAAAACAATGTCAAAATCATGTTCACTCAAGCAAATATCCACTGATGCTTCTAGAAGTTCATAATATGTTAGATAATTATGATACTTCATGACATATTATAGTGCATAACTAGGTAACCTGAATTTACTTCAAATTAGTGGCAAAAAGGAAAATCAGGCCTCTGAATGCTTAACCATATTGTCAACTGCGTTGGATTCGGTCTAAAAAGAGAAAAAAAAATTAATCAAAAAAAAAAAACTAAAGAAAAAGTACAACTCAAAAGGATGGAAAATAAAACTAGAAGTCCTGCTCAAACATTATAACTTAGAAAGAAGGAACACACCCACAACACTGAATAACTACCAGAAGCACAAAACTACAAGTAGAGACACAAAAACACCAGATGCTATTCACAGAAAAGAATGACTGAATTATAAATGCAATAGTGACTAAAACGCTTGTAGAACATGAATGATATGCAGGAAACAATGCTCACTTCACTACAAGAAATATGTTCATACGTGACAATGGAAATTGTCACATTAACTTAAAAAATTGTCACAAATACATTTTTGTAACAATAAAAAATTGTCACACGATTGTCACCTATAACTGTGTAGCTAAAAGTCATCATAAATTGTAACAATATAAAATTGTCACGTAAAATTAAGATATGTAACAAAAAAGTTATTGTCACCTATTTTAATTTTAGTGACAAATTATATTATAATTAAATATTAGGTGATTGTCACGTATAATTTAATAATGTCACAAATGGTTAATTAAAAAAAATTTAAATCTCATGACAATTTCAATATATTGTCACACATATTACTACTGGTAACAATATATATTGTCATAAAAAAATTGATAATAAGTGACGACAAAATTATTGTTACATATTGTATCTTTGGTGAGAAATTCTATTGTGATTAAAAATGAATTAATTGTCACGTATAACTTGATATTGCCCCGAATTAATTAAAAAAGAAAATCAAATGCCATGACAATTATAACATATTGTTACAACAGACAAAAAATAGTGACAATATCAAGTGTCATAAATATTACTAATAATGACAGTTTTATATTGTCACACAATGAAAATAATGGTCATATTAATTCTCACTAATTTAAATTTGGCAACAAGAAATAATCTATAATACTCGTGATTTTTACCCTAAATTTTTCTCGGATTAATTTATTTTAACTCGGGATTAATTAATTCAGTTCGAAATTAAATTAATTTTTCCGGAATTTAATTAATTGATCCGGATTTAAATTATTCGGATTTAATTTTAGAAAATTAAAAATGATAGTTTGAGATGTTACTTTAATATACTTTTCTACATGAAAGTGTTAAAATATTATACGAAGTCGTGTTTAAAATTTGGGATCAATCTGAGTTCAGAATAGGAAGTAATTGAGAAAAAGGACTAAATTGAAAATAGAAAACTTTAGTTTATATACACATATCTGCTATCGGGCTTAATTGAAAGCCAAAAACTTCATGAAAATTACTGTACAAGCCCTCATTTTTCTCTCGAACTACCACTATAGCACCCGACACTTCCACCGTCCGTTCTTATCACTCCGGTCACCGTTTCAGTCGATTCAAAAGCCTAAATTATAGAGCTTGACGAGACCAACATGTACATACCCACCATTGCTCCCGCCATCAACAATAAAGGGAGAAAATAGCTTGTGAAATCCAGTGACTTTCGGCCTCCATGGTTCATGCTTCTCCGGTGATTGTTTGCTGAAATTGACACCGGGGAATTGTAGATCGTGGAGAGTTGAGTGGTTTGGAGTCTTGAATTTTTGGATTTGGTGGCGAAACGGCAGTGAAAGGAGGAAAAGAATATCTCACCACCACCAGCCTATTCAACTTCGATCTGCACCACTAACTGTAAGGGGAGGCGTGTGAAGGTGAGGGATGAACTCCCCAGCTCCTGGCGACCAGATCTGGAGCTTTGGGTAGCCAACAGACCGCCGTAGACTACAGCCCATGCACCGCCATTGACTATGACTGTGGGCCCCACTTCGGACAGGTCCCAAAATATTTTTATAAAATTTCTAAAATTATTTCGGACAACTTTTATAAAGGTTCAATAGGCAAATAACTTGTAGTTTTTAAATTACAAATCCTGAAAGTTTTAAAGCGGTGTTTGGAGGTCCCGAAAATGCGTGTTAGGCATCCAATTTATATGTTTAAGCTTTAAATATGTTATCAGGACATTAAATAAGTTATATTGGAACCAAATTGGTAATTAATCAAGTAATATAGACCAATTAATTAATTAACTAGTCTGTAACCCGAATTAAGACAGTAGAAGTATCAAACTGGTATAAAGGATAATAATTGATATTGATTGGCTTAAATTAAGTATTATTTGATAGATTTAATGGTGCGATAAGTTCAATATGTTTATATATAGAAAATGCTATCTGTTAACTTTTGTATTGACTGTATTGTTAAATCCGGGTAATCTCGTAGGCTCGGTATGTGATGGTGAATATAGAAGTGTATTTGTTTGTAGAAACCGGCTCCACTACAGTGGAGAGATATCCATTTTACAGCAAAAATGCTGCTGAAATTATGGTATAGCTTTCTCGTAAAATGTGTCATCGGGTTTAGATGTTAGAAATATAGATTTCGATTACCGTTAGAAATAAATACATATATGTATATACGATGTGTTATAGAATTTTAGAATTTTTAGTATATTAGGGTGTTGTTTATTATTCTAAGTTATTGTTATTATTTATATTATGTAGATAATCAGAGAGGCCGAGAAGGGCCAAGTACTTCCAGAGCGTAGGGAGGCACTCATTCTACATGTGAGTTAATTTCATATTTATGATATGGCTCATAGAACTTGAATGATTATTTTATATATATTATATTTATATTTTCGATTATTAATACTTATTCTATTTAATAAGTATATATTTATATTTATTATCATGCATATAGATATCATGCATTATGACATTGGATAATCATTATATATGTTTGTAATATATATTATTATGTATATGGTATGATGTGATGGAATGAATGTATATCTGTGATTCTGTGCTGCGGACGGAGGATAGTTATGGAATGAGCTACCTGGCGGGTGTCACCAGGCTGTGTGCACACAGGAGTCAGGTATGTTTATGGTTGTGATGGAAAGTTCGGGGCTTGTTCGGTGTAGTGCTCGGACGCCGATCCATTATTATTTTTATGTTATTTTGCTATGGCTGTGGCTTGTTCGGTGTAGTGCTCGGACGGCAGCATAGCGAAGTCTAGTGCTTGTTCGGTGTAGTGCTCGGATGCCAGACAATTTATGGATTAAGAGAACGATATTGGAATATGAGAACCAGATTTGGTTATGGGATAGAGGGTTGCTAGGTGTTCTACCTCAATCCTCCTCCTTGATTATTATGGTTTTTGCATTCACTGTGATGTTGTGTATGTATAATATTATATATATAATTATATATACATTTATACGTATTGTGTGTATTGCTTGCTACTTAGGTTGCATTTTATAAATATGCGATTAGTTCACTCAGTGAGGTCTAACTCCCCTCAACCTATTTTCTTTCAGGATTTCCTTTCATACCTCTTACGTTGAGATTCTACGCCGGATTCCTACTTCACCGGCAACTCAACGTATGTTTTATTTTCTGTACTTGTGTGATTTTCCATCTAGAGTTGTAGTAGAACTCTTTGGTTTGAATTTGGTTTGAGATGGCGTTTGTCGATATTTATTTTGTATAATTATCATGTTGTGTAATAATGGTTATATTATTGATATTTTATGAGTTGTGTGATGTGTGAGACTCCAGCTCGATATGCTGGTTGTTATGTTTATGATGAGTTTGAGATGATAATAATATTTGAGCAGTGTTTTATATTTTGGGGATTGTATGCTATATATATGTTGGTCAGTATAGTTGATCAAAGGCTTGCTACGGGTTCCAGTAGCATATAGCTTTCCCGTTCCCTATCATCGGTCACGTAACCCGGGTTTGGGTCGTGACAAAATTGGTATCAGAGCTAGGTTTTGTTTATATAATATAAGTTCTGTAAAGTGTCTAAGTCTTTCTTGAAACTACTGCAGGATAGGATTCGTATTTGTCCTTTTTAAGTCTTCCTTGCTTTTAGACTTCAGTGTTCCATTAGAATTTATATTGTTGTTATAGTATATCTGTTTTATTTTCAGTGTTCCGCCAAGAAGACGTAGAAACGTACAACCACATGCTGATTAGGAAGATGATGCTGAATCATAGCAGGGGAAATTCCTCTTGATGAAGGGGAACTTGAGCAACCTAGACGTAGAGGTAGACCGAGAAATCTGAGGAGGTGACAATGCACCCCAAAAGGATCAGAACAGGAGGAAATACCCGAACAGCCAGCACAGGGATTTGTGGGAATAGATCCAGTTGCTTTAGAGGCAATGGCTAAGGGAATTGCTCAGGCTTTTCAGCAGCCTAGACAGATGTCTAATTTGGAAGCCATTAGCGCTTTTGCTAGGTCATTCAGAGTACCTTTTGATGGAACGGGAGATCCTTTGGATTTCTTGAATGTGTTGAGGAACCAAGTGAATTTTGGAGCAAATGATGCTCAGAGGATGAGGATGGTGGAAACTTGTATGGAGCGAGAGGCTCTAGATTAGTTCAATGCTGCTATCAGGCCAGTTATACATACCATAACTTATGAAAAGTTTGAGCGGAGGTTTGAGCAGTATTACATGCATTTACCTTATCAGATGCAGCACATGGCACAACTTATGAATATCTCGAGGGGGAGAGATGAGACTGTCGCTGATTACACTAACAGGTTCTAGAGATTGACCAGATTTGCAGGCCCAGTAGCCTAGGACCAGGAACAGCTGATACACCTGTATGTGGCAGGGTTAGGCCCAGAGTATGCCAGTATGAGGACTCCAAGTCAGGAGCTGGATTCTGTGTATATGGAGGTTGTATCTATTGAGTAGAGGCTTATGAAACCCCGTGCAGGACCTGGATCTTTTGGTGCTGGTAGTTCTAGGTCTGGGAGTTAGAGCAGTGGGTATGGAGGACAGTTTAATAGGGGTATACAGCAACCCCAGGCGACCTTTCAGGTAGGGTCTGGTGGAGGTCAGACTGGTTATGGTCAGTGGGGGTCGTCTCAGCGAATTCCCTTAACTTCTCATAAGCATGGCAAGGGAAGGCATAGTAGAGGTGGACACCACAGTTCGTTCCTTAGAGTCGGTAACAGCAGTAGTGGACAGAGTACCGGTTATGGCAGTGCTGGTTATGGCAGTTCTAGTTCTGGCCTCAGTTCCTATTAGATTTGTGGAAGGGTCCATCAGGGACCATGTCATCTGGACTCAAATGCATGTTATAGGTGTGGACAGCCAGGACATTATGCGAGGAATTGTCCAATTTATCCTTCCTCGAACCAAACTCAATTTCATCTAGCTTCTACAACATCTAGTATGGGTCAGCGGCCACCACAGTCATGTCCTTAGTACCCTACTCCTTTCTAGGGAGGCCCTTATCAGGCGGGCCCTTCTCAAGGTGAATTTTAGATGACTGGCCAGTAGGATAGAGGTTTCGAGGGAAGAAATGGAGGCGGATTTAGTGGTAGAGCAGGCGGTAGAGGCACAGGGCAGGCATCTACTTCACTGCAGGGTTGAGGTCTGGCTAGAGTTTTCACACTTACTCCATAGGATGCTCAGACCTTAAATGCAGTGGTGGCAGGTACTATTCCAGTGTGCGGTGCAGATGCTTTGTCTCATTTGATCCTGGTGCCACCTATTCTTTTATTTCTCATATATTTGCATCGAGGGTTAGCTGTAGAGGGACTAGGATGTTGACTCCATTATTAGTGGCCACTTCATTGAGTGAGGTCTTGGTCACTAACATTGTTTTTCCGATGTGCTTCGTGAAAATTGAAGATAGAGAGATGATGGCAGAATTGATACTTCTTGATGTGATGGATTTTGATGTAATCCTAGGAATGGATTGGCTATCCCAACATTATGCTACCTTGGATTGCAGAGGAAAATAAGTGATATTCATAATGCCTGATGAAGAAGAATTTAGATTCAAAGGCGAGAACTGTAAAAAGCCTCAGAACCTAATTTCTGCTATTTCCGCTAGGAAGTTGATTAGATGGGGATGTCAGGGATTCTTAGAAGTGGTCAGAGACACTACAGCAATAGCCAAAGATATGAGTGAAGTTTCGCTGGTATGTGAATATCCTGATGTAATTCTAGAGGAGTTGCCAAGGTTACCACCCGATAGAGAGATAGAGTTTTGTATTGATGTGGTTTCGGGAACCGTTCTTATATTTATACCCACGGATCGGATGGCTTTAGTAGAGTTGAAGGAGCTAAAGGAACAACTACAGGAATTATTGGATAGTGGTTTCATAAGGTCCAGTATTTCTCCTTGGGGCGCACCAGTCTTGTTCGTGAAGAAGGATGGATCACTCAGGTTCTGTATTGATTACAGAGAGTTGAATAAAGTGACAATCAAGAACAAATATCCTTTACCACAAATTGATGATCAGTTTGATCAGCTTCAAGGTGCTAAGCGTTTTTCTAGGATTAACTTGAGGTCAGGGTATCATCAGTTGAGAATCAGAGAAGGCGACATTCCTAAGACAGCATTCCGTACCAGATATGGTCACTATGAATTCCTAGTGATGTCCTTTGGGTTGACTAATGCTCCAACAGCCTTTATGGACTTGATGAACATGGTATTCAGACCATTTCTGGATAGGTTCATGATAGTCTTTATTGATGATATTTTAGTGTATTCGAGGAGTGTAGAAGAACATGAACAACATCTGAGATTAGTGTTGGAGACTTTGAGAACAGAGCAGCTATATGCTAATTTCTCAAAGTGTGAATTCTGGCTAGAAATGTAGCTTTCTTAGGACATATGGTGTCTAAAGAAGGTATACAGGTGGATCCAAAGAAGATAGAGGCAGTGCTTGATTGGCCTAGACTGACTACAGTAATGGGGATCAGAAGCTTTTTAGGTTTAGCAGGCTATTACAAGAGATTTGTACAGGATTTCTCTCGAATTGCAGCACCCTTGACAAAGCTAACTCAAAAGAATGTCAAATTTGAGTGGAACGAAGCCTGTGAGAACAGTTTTCAACTACTGAAGGAAAGGTTGACAATACCACCTGTGTTGACTCTACCTTCTGGAGTTGATGGCTTTACTATATACTGTGATGCTTTGCAAGTAGGGTTAGGGTGTATGTTGATGTAGAACGGGCGTGTTGTGGCCTATGCTTCTAGACAGTTGAAGAATCACGAGAAGAATTACCCTACCCATGATTTGGAGTTAGTAGTAGCAGTATTTGTATTGAAGATCTAGAGACATTATCTGTATGGTGTACCCTGTGAAATATATAGAGATCATAAAAGTTTGTAGTATATATTTCAGCAGAGTAACCTGAATATGAGACGGGTTAGATGGTTGGAGTTACTGAAGGATTATGACTGTTCGATTCTATATCATCCTGGTAAAGTAAATGTAGTACCAAAAGCTTTAAGCAAGAAATTAGCTAGGAGTCTTGCTCATATCAATGTGCAGAGGTGATCTTTGAATAGAGAGATAGATCAGTTGTTTGACCAAGTATTACAGTGGTGGTTGGATGGATCTGGATGTCTACTAGCACAGTTCAGAGTTAGATCCGTGTATTTAGACAGAGTGAAGGAAGCTCAGTTGTGGAACCTAGAATTACAAAATATTTTCACACAAATACAACAAGCTGCAACTGAAGAGTTTAAAATTGATGGTGGAGGTATGTTGAGGATGGGTAACAGAGTGTGTGTTCCAAAGGTCGACGATCGGCAGAAGGAAATCATGGAAGAGGCACACTATTCACCCTACAGTGTACATCCTGGTGAAACCGAGATGTATCATGATTTGAAGAGTATGTACTAGTGGAGTAGGATGAAGAAAGATATAGCAAACTTTGTGTCTAGGTGCATGACAAGTCAGAAGGTGAAACTAGAGTATTAGAGACCTTATGGATTATTACAGTCACTACCCATTCCTGAATGGCTATGGGACATGATCACTATGGATTTTGTGACTGGGTTACCTCGTATTCGAAGCAGATTTGACTCAATTTGGGTGATTGTGGATAGATTAACCGAGTCAGCTCACTTTATACCTGTAAAGAAGACCTATACTATGCAAAAGTTAGCTGAATTGTACATTTTGGAGATTGTACGGTTACATGGAGTTCCAGAGTATATTATTTCAGATAGAGGTTCCAGTTTTACCTCGATGTTTTGGAGGGAACTACAATCAACTTTGGGAACTAGATTGAATTTTAGCACAGCTTTTCATCCACAGATGGACGAACAGTCAGAGAGGACTATACAGACTTTAGAGGATATGCTACGGATGTGTGTTATGGATTTTGGGGGATATTGGGATCTGAATATTCCATTGATAGAGTTTGCTTACAATAACAGCTATTATTTGAGTATTGAAATGGCACCATATGAAGCATTATATGGTAGGAAGTGCAAACCACCCTTGTGTTGGGATGTTGGTGAGAGATAGCTGATTGGACCTGAATTTGTTCAAATCACTTCAGAGAGAATTCCTTTGATATAGTAGAGGTTGAAAACTACCTTCAATAGATAGAAGAGCTATGTAGATCCGAAGAGGAAACATATATCCTTCGATGTTAGAGACTGGGAATATTTTTTGAAAGTGTCACCCATGAAGTGTGTGATGAGATTTTGGAAGAAAGGTCTATTAGCACCGAGGTACATTGGCCCGTATCAGATTGAGGCTAGAGTTGGGGAAGTGGCATACAGATTAACTTTACCACCAGAGCTATCTAGAATTCATCCAGTATTTCATGTGTCAATGTTAAGGAAATACATTCCAGATCCTTCACATGCGATTCAAACTGGTGATGTTGAGATTGGAGAGGATCTGAAATACGATGAATACCCAGTGGCTATCATCGATCAGCAGGTAAGAGAGCTACGATCCAAGTCGATTCCAAAGGTGAAAGTGATGTGGAAAAACCACTCCGTTGAGGATTGCACCTGGGAATTAGAACAGGACATACGAGAACAATTTCTTCACTTGTTTCAATAGTAAGGTATGTTTTAAATTTGAGGACAAATTTTCTTAAGGTAAGGAGAATGTAATACCTGTGATTTTCACCAAATATTTTCCCTGGATTAATTTATTTTAAATCGGAATAATTAATTTAGCTAGGAATTAAATTAATTTTTTCAAAATTTAATTAATTGATCCAGATTTAAATTAATCGGATTTAATCTTGGAAAATTAAAAATGGTAGTTCGAGATGTTATTTTAATATAATTTTCTACATGAAAGTGTTAAAATATTATACGAAGTCGTGTTTAAAATTTGGGATCAATCCAAGTTCAGAATAGGAAGTAATTGAGAAAAATGACTAATTGAAAACAAAAAACTTTAGTTTATATAAACATATCTGCTATTGGGCTTAATTGAAAGATAAAAACTTCATGAAAATTACCGTACAGGCCCTTAGTTTTCTCTCGAACTACCACTGTAGCACACGACACTTCCAACGTTTGTTCTTATCGCTCCGGTCACCATTTCAGTAAATTCAAGAGCTTAAATTGTAGAGCTCGATAAGACCAACACGTACATACCCACCATTGCTCCCGTCGTCAATGAGAAAGGGAGAAAATAGCTTGTGAAATTCAATGACTTTCGGCCTGCATGGTTCATGCTTCTCTGGTGATTGTTTGCTGAAATTTACACTGGGGAATTGTAGATCGTGGAGAGTAGAGTTGTTTGGAGTCTTGAATTGTCGGATTTGGTGGCAAAACGGTGGTGAACGGAGGAGAAGAAGATCTCACCATCGCTGGCCTATTTGGCTTCGATATGCACTAGCAGCTGCAAGGGCTAGCACGTGAAGGTGAGGTATGGACTCCCCAGCTCCTGGCGACTAGATCTGGAGCTTTGGGCAGCCAACAGACCGCCGTAGACGACGGCGCATGAGGTTCACGCGCAGCCGTTGACGTTGGCTGTGGGCCCCAATCTGGCCAGGTCCCAAAATATTTTTATAAAATTCCTAAAATTATTTCGGACAACTTTTATAAAGGTTCAATAGGCAAATAACATGTAGTTTCTAAATTAAAAATCCTGAAAGTTTTAACGCTGTGTATAGAGGTCCCGAAAATACATGTTAGGCATCCAATTTATTTGTTTAAGCTTTAAATATGTTATCAAGACATTAAATAAGTTATATTTGAACCGAATTGGTAATTAATCGAGTAATATAGACCAATTAATTAATTAATCAGTCTGTAACCGGAATTAAGACAGTAGAAGTATCAGACTGGTATAAAGGATAATAATTGATATTGATTATATTAAATTAAATTTTATTTGATTAATTTATTGGTGAGATAAGTTCAATACGATTATAAATAGAAAATGCTATCTATTAGCTGCTGTATTGACTTATTGGTAAATCCGGGTAATCTGGTAGGCTCGGTATTTGATGGTGAATATAGAAGTGTATTTGTTTGTAGAAATGGGCTCCACTATGGTGGAGAGATATCCATTTTACAGAGGAAATGCTACTGAAATTATGGTAGAGCTTTCTCGTAAAACGTGTCATCGGGTTTAGATGTTAGAAATATTGATTTCGATTACCGTTAGAAATAAATCTATATATGTATATACAACGCGTTATAGAATTCTAGAATTTCTAGTATATTAGGGTGTTGTTTATTATTCTAAGTTATTGTTATTACTTATATTCTGTAGATAATCAGAGAGGTGGAGAAGGGCCAAGTACTTTTGGAGCGCAGGGAGGCGCTCATTCTACATGTGAGTTAATTTCAAAAGGTGTCAAACTGAAGTTGAACTCCTCTTCTATTTAAGAATGCATTTGCTAGAATTCTATTTCGAAAAGTCAGAATACCTTGGTTTAGTAGTGGTTCTTCTGAAATTTTAATGTCTCCATGCCTTTGCCTCAACACATTCATGATTTTTTCTTGATTTGGCCATCTTTGAATTCTTCAAGAAGATATATGGAGTTGTGGTTCCTTATTTGGTACCTAGCCTTATGGGGTATTTAGAAGAGCCGTAATGATAGGGTTTTTAACAATTCAACCATTTCTCTAGACTCCTTGATTTCTTCTACCATTTCTTTTGTTGTTTCCTTGTATAAATGTAATCATTGTATCTTCTCATATTCAGTGAATGATGTTTTTAGGTTCTTTGATGCCATTTTTGGCGCTGACTGATTGTTTGTTTTCTACCCCGAAGTCGTAGCCTATTTTATGGCGAAAACTTTTTGAGCGTTTCTTTTACCACATCTTGTGGCCTAATAAATTCCATTTAGCAAAAAAAAAAAAGGAAAATCTTTGTCACTATAAATCAGTTAGATTACCAAAACATTGTAAAACTTTTATCACTGATAAATACATTAGCTACAACACAAAAGTATTTGTCACGATAAATTATATTTATAGATTTTATTACTACAATTTGTGACAATTTCAATTTAATTATCATTAATTTTTAAGCTTTTTTGTGACATGTAATGTATATGCAGTGGTCAATGAAAATTTGTTTTGCAATCACGTTTTATTTCAGTTTTGGAACAATAATTTAGGTGACTATAAATGAACTTGTCACTAATAGACGTGTTAACTACAATAAAAAGTATTGTCACGATGAATTATATTCATATATTTTATTACTACAATTCGTGACAACTTTAATTTTTATTGTCACTAATATTTAAGTTTTTTTTTGTAACAATATATTATATTGTCATGTAATCTTTATGCAGTGGTAATAAAAATGATTTTGTGACATTGTAAAAATTTTATCACGTTTTATTTAATTTTTGTGACAATAGTTTAGGTGACCATAAAAAACTTGTCACTAGTAAACATATTGGCTACAATAAAAATATTTTTGTCACAATAAGCTAATTTTATGGAATTTTGTAACTACAATTCATGACAATTTTAGTTGTGATTGTCATAAATTTTTAAATTTTTTGTGACAATAAATTATATTGTCATGTAATATGTACATAATAATTAATCAAGTACTTTTTGTGACAATTATAAATTTTTTGTCATGTATTATGTATCTTTCGTGACAATAATTTTAGTGACTTAAAAAAAATTGTCACCCATAAAGACATTTTTTGCAGTGTTATATCAAGTTCTCATAGTACAATTTCTATAAAGTTTTACATGTCCAGATTTTTATGGTGGAGGAAAACAAACACAGCGGCAATGGTCACAAAAGTAGAAAACAAAGAGATGTTACAAGACTCATGCCAAGAGCATCCTCTATTGATAAAGAGATAAAGGATTTATGCAGGAAGCTGGAAGTTTGTCAAATTAATCATAGCATCTAATTAAAACAATTACTCCAATTTTTTTTTGATGATTTTCTCATAAATCAAGCGAAGCAATCAAAGTTCGATTAGATTATTATTTAATTAACTAACAATAATAACAATATAACAAACTAAAAGCTAACAAAAAATTAAAAAAATCAAAGAAAGCTGATGGATATACTCTATCATATCTGCTAACTCCTAGCATGAGAGGTAGGTCCCTTGTTTTTGGCTGTATTATATATATACACCTCAGCAATTTCTTGTGGAGGAGCCTTCAACCATACCGGAACCGAAGATGACTTCTACCGGTGATGGGTGATGTGGGTACTTTCTTTCCTTTTCTTTCTCTGCTCCCATCCTCCTCCTTCCAGTAGATTCTTGTGGAGGACCCTTCAACCATGCCAAAACCAAAGATGACTTCCACCGATGATGGGTGATGTGGGTACTTTCTCCCCTTTTCTTTTCTTCCTTTTTCTTAATTTTCCTTATTTTTTTAATCAATAATTTTCATCAAATTCAAATTTCAAACCTTGAAAATTACAAATTAGACCTTCAAAATTTTAGACCTTAGTGGACTATGATGTGTTAAGTTTTTGCTGGTTTTATCAAGTTAGGTGGGTCTTACATGGCTGCCACCTTGCCCACTCCAATACTGTTCATGGAGTTGGGCAACTCCACAAATCATTTCCTTTGGATCTTTTAGTGTGTAGCATGGAAAGCTTATCTTTCATTGTTTAAATTTTAATTAGTCAGATTTTATTGCAATTTTTCAAATAATTGCATAAGAGTTCTAAAAGAAAATGTAGTTACAGACAATGAACTAAAAAAATTATACTATTTTTGTTTCACAAAAAGAGTCTATTATTCATTTTCATACAGTTTAAGAAGTTATTAGATTGTTTTTAATTTTAGTGAAATCTAATATAAATTGACAAGTTTACCATTTTATGAATAATTATAATTATAGTGTTAATTCATTTAATATACTTTGAAAATGTGTAAATTATTAAGGGTAATTTTGAAAAAAAAATAATTAATGTGCTCTTGAGTGGACACTTATTATGGGATAAGTTAAAAAGGAATAATGGACTTTTTTGTGGAACGGGGGTAGTATTATATTACAATTTTATATACTATGTTATAATTAAATTTTTTTTATGATTAGAGTTATATTTAATTTGAAGATTAAAGTTAAATTTAAAATGTAATATTTTTATTTTATTATTGTAGAATTACTAATGAAAACTTGTTTGATTCAATGTTTTGGAATATATAAAGGGAATTAAAAATTAGAAATAGGAATAATGTACAAAAAAAAAGTTAAGAATTAGAAATATTTATATATAATAAGTGGTTTTAAAATTACAACAAAGATAATAAAGAAAAAAATACATCTGGTATATAACTACACGTGGATAAGAGTCAATATTATATGCATGTACACTTAGAGATGGTAACGGGGTCAGGGCCTACGCGGACAGGGTCTACGGGGATCACATTCACCATCCCCATTCCCATCCCCGCTTCCCAACTTCTATTCTCATCCCCGTTCCTATTCTCTGTGGTCTGTGGGAATTAAAATTCACCTACCATCCTCGTCCTCATCAGGGATCGGGATTTATTCCCCTTATTAAATTTTACCTTTTCATAAACTTATTGAATTTTTATTTGTGTGTTATGAGTTTAATAATCTTGAAAAATTGACCATTGAGAAATGATTTTAATTTGGCAAACCAGATGGAGATCCATGCGTATATTTATAGATAATTAGAAACAAATTATTTTATGCAGAGAGAGTTGGTAGACAAGTTTGAATATAAATAGCAGTACTCATTTCGGCTGCTCAGGTCTAAACTAAAACTTGATCGTTAATTATAGCAGAAATTAATTAAATTAAAGTATTCTGATCATAATTAATCGGACAGAGCTATAGAAGACGATGACTCTAAATTTCGAGAAAGAATCTTTGAAAATACGCACCTTTTTTGTTAAGATTAATTGAAGGTTCGTTATAGTTACATTAACAGATATAGAATTTGTGATTGGAATGAAATGTCGAATGCTGCATGTGAGAACAAGCCACACACACACAAATATATTGTAAGTATTAAGGTCATGATAATTAAATTTTCATAGTTGAGAAGTTTGGAATCGGGGTTGGGGATTCAAGAAATTAACATTCCTGCTTCTTACAAGTCAGGATTCTCCATCCCAATTCCTATCCCCGATCAATTCGGGATCGGTAGTCGGAGTCTCTATCGGATTCGGAGATTTTTTGACATCCCTATGTACACTAGACCTTTCTTGTTCTAAATTCTAATAATAAGCAATATTTGTCTACAGTTTGTGTTTAGTAAGAATGGATAAAATGAATAAGATATGTTATGTATATAGAATGGGTTTTCCGTCGTTAAATTTTCAAATTTTTAATTCTTCCTCCATTTGAATCAATCAAATTTTATATTGAGAAAAAACGTGTTTTGTAATGATTCATACCAACGATTTCTGTATTACATTCTAAAAAAATAATTTTGTATATATACCAATACATTTTGATCATTTTTTTCAACAGGACCCTTTAAAAACTTTGTTCATTAATTTATTATATATATTTTAACAATATTATCTAGATTTTATAATAAGTATTAGTGGGATTATGTGTTCAATCAGTTTTGATCATGGACCAAATCAATCGATTTTCAGAAATAAAAAATTAAATTTGTTTATCGTATATAATTTGGTTATGAATACAGTAACGTCTTGATGAATGTTCAGTCAAAAAAATAAAATCTTGATAAATGAATATATGATAATATATGAGTTAAATTTTAATTTTTCTAAGCCCAAAAATAATATTCGAGTAATTAGTAATCTCAAAAAAATATTTTTTTCCAACAATATTATTTATATAGAGGTTATTGTAAATATTTTGGGTTAAATAATACAACGATTTTTTTATTACGCAATAAATTTTGGTATTATTATTTAGTTGTGTATACATTAAAACCTTGATTAATGAGTATACAGTAATATATGGGTTAAAAATTAATTTTTCTAAAAACAATATTTGATGATTACAATATCAAAATTTTTTTCTGCAGTATATATTATATTAATTATTTATTTTTATAATAAAAAATCGGATTAAAATTCATGATTAATAGTTAAATATGCAATTAATTAACTTCTATATAAATTTTTGATCTTCCAAATAAGGTCTTAAAAGATACATTTTAATCATTGTTTTTATCTTGGGAAGATAAAAAATTGAAAAGATTCTTTACCTATAAGAGAGGTAACAGGTTAAAAGTGGTCACCTGATTTACATGTTACCACGTGAACAAGTCAAGAGCTGAGATTCATCTAGTGTTAAATCAATGGCTGAGATGTATAATGTACCATACATTAAAGTAGCCAAATGTATTGTAGTTGTACCCTATAAATTAGCTTCTTGGGTACTCTTTTCTTCCTGTGCTTCTGACTTCTTTCCCTGCATTCTCCTTGGATCATGTCCCTATTGTCATCCTTCTGATCTTTCTTCTCTTGGCACCATTCCCCTCTTCCGTGTGCTTCCTGTTTCTAAAATCAGAGGGAAGTGTTGTTCCTCAAAGACAGAATGGTCAGATGTCGTGCAGATTTCCATGATATAAACAAATGATGTTAAAGTGTTTTTAACCTACCTGAATGTATTGGGAAAAATTTCCCTATTATCTTACAGAACTACCTTTAATAAAAATAATAAAAATAGTCAAACAACCATAGAAAAATATCAAGACAAGGATTTACGTGGAAAAACCCCAAAAACCAGAGAAAAACCACGGTCGTTGTCAAAAGACAACCAAGAAAAATACAATATTTTTCTTATACCTAAAACCCAAGAAAAATACTCAGAGAGTATCTAGAGAATTTTTCTCAAGCCCTCTAACCTCACAATTTTCTTAAATTTAAAACACACCCGAATGACTTACCCACACCTCACAACTCTCAGTGTGTTGTGTTTTTCGGATGATTTGCAAAGAAAGGAGAACGTCTATTTACAAGCAAAATCCTCTTATGTAAAAACAATTGACAAGTTGCAAGCAAATTTCGGTACCCATTCCTTCTTCCATACTGGCCGCAACTTTTGAAAATTGAGCAAATTTTTTTAATAATCATTTCATGTGGGCCCTACGGGACCCACAACAATCTCCACCATGATTTTAAAAAAAAAACCGCTACCAAAACATTGTCTAATACCAACAATCATAATTCTTAAACAAGAATTATCATACTCCACCATAAAAGAGTATATCTACTTGGAATTAATACCAACTCCAAGAATTTCACCTCGGTCCATGCCGAAAAAAAAATCTGCTAATAAATTATGGTGTAACTTCCATGCATGCTGATTTTCTGGAAGTTCATTAGCTATCGATATTCCTCTGTTCTACCACATACCTTGCATAATGATCAGCCAATGCTACCAATCATACGTTCTTTTTCATGGCATCTCAAGTGGTAGCAATCATGCCATGATGACATATATTACTCTTTAATGAAATTCACCATTTCCCTCTTCTAGGGAGACAACATTGATAGCACCATCTTCTTTTTTGGAGCTAATGGCCGAACTAGCTGCACCCTTCTTACAGTTCTTCTTTACGTGACCAGTTTGATCACATCCCTAGCATACAACTTTCTTCACAAAGTTCTTTTTCTTCTTCCTATGCTCACAGATAACAAACACTGAGTTTTCTAAAGGTCTGCTTTCTCCATTTATTCTTCTTTCTTTAGAAATTAATTTACTCTCCACCATTGAGAAAACTACAGTTTCCTTCCCATACATATTAAAATAGGTTGGATGTGTTTATAGGAAAGTGGAAGAGACAAGATGAGTCGCAAGGCTTTATCCTCCTAATCTATTTTAGCTCTAAGAGTCTCCAATTCAGAAATAATCCCATTCAGCACACTTAGATGATCTGAAATTTTTGTACCTTCCTCCATGCTGCAATTTATTAGTTGTTAGTCACCTCTTTGGCACATTTTTATTTTATTTACTTTAGAGTTCAATTTTTGGTTTTCTTAGAATTTCTTGATTTTAAGCTGATTCAAGGTGATTTCTCCATAATTTGTGAAGAATTGAAGCTCGTATTCAATCAATTAAGATTAATTTGATTCTACTTTAATCTATTTATATTATTTTCATTATGTTTATTGTTTATTTGTTGATTTTAAGTGTTTGTTTGTTGATTTTAATTATATTTAATAACTAATTTTCCTACTAGAGTGAAGGATGTAGTATAGTAGGAGGTAATTTAATTATTGATGTTTTGATTAACTATTTTATTGTAGTTTTTCTTGTTTTATTCATTTAATTAAATTTTCAAGAGCTTATTTAATATAATTCTTGATTGGCCACCTAGTTTTATGTTTGTTAGGATTTATAATTTAATCGACGGATGGTTATAAACTAGATTTGAAAATTAAGCTTGTTTAGATGTTAATACGGACACGGCAATTAACTTAAACTTGAATTAGAGATTTACTTAATGGATTTAATTATTTTATCAGTGTGCATCGATGGATTGGCATAGTTGGTTCAATTATATACGTTTTTCTACCTCGACGGAGGATTAAAATATTTTTAAAAAGTCTTACTTATATGAATTTTTAATTAGTAATTGAATTACCCCTCTAGATGAAATCTTGAACTCTAGTGTTTGTTTTTATTGAGTTTATTTATCAAAATTAATTGCTTTTAGTTTTTAATGTATTTTCTTGCTTTTATTTCAGTTGTTTTAATTTAGTTTTAATTTACTTAATTTAGTTTTCAATTAATTCAAAAATCAAATCAAGGGTATTCGTTTTAATTTTCTTGCATGTTGTGTTTTTAATCGAAAATTTGATTTTTATACAATTTGTCCCTGTGGATCGACCTCGTACTCCGAGTTTATTACCACAACTATTTCGTACACTTACGGGAGTTGTCAAGTTTTTGGCGCCATTGCCGGGAACAACGGAATTAATTATTTTTTTTATTAACATGATTTTATTTACTTAAATTGTTAATTGTGTTGTTTTAGTTCAATCGTCAACGTTTGTCGTTGCTTGTTTTTCTTTTTGTTTGTCTTTCGTTTTTGTTTTTTTTTTTGTGTTAATTTTTTTCCTTTTGCTAATTTTTGTATTGTGATTGTGAATTTATTGTTACGTATTATGTTAGTTGTTATTTTGTTACTGTTGATTTGGGTTTGTTTCCGTGCTTGTAAGTCATGCATGTTAACTTGGAATCAAAATAAGGGCATTGATTCTTCCAAGTTAGAAGTTTTGAATCCGGAAATTAAACGAGCTTGTCGTGCAAATCGTTCTATTTCTCGCCAACAAAGTTATCTAGCGACATGACATCTAGCGGAGCAAAACCTGGTGACCCTCAAAAGGGGCTACCACGCAAACTTTTCTCCTCCTGAAGGACATGTTGAAGATTTCATTGAAGACGATGATGATGATGTAGTTGATGACAATGGCAATAATAGTGGAAATGGAGGAAATAATGGAGTTGCTAACCCACCAAGAAATGGAGTTTTTAATCCCCTACTTCCTTTTGTTAATGTTCAACAACATCCACCACAAGTGGGATGACAAGATGGATACATTCCACCGTAAGGGTATCAAAGACCACCACCACAAGGGCAACGCGATAATAGGGCCTATCTTTGCGATATTTAATGCCCTGTCTTAAGCGCATCCCCTTCATGCATTGTTCTGAGTCATGCTACAAGGAAGTGTGATTTGAAAACTCTTCAATTCAACATGATTCCACACTTTCATGGTTTGCCATCCAAAGATGCATTAGCTTTCATGAGGGAATTTTGTAACGTCATTGCAACTTTTTCATTGACTGGTGTTCCTAAACTTGAATTGCAGATGTGATGCATTACTCTTACATTGAAGGATAGAGCCAAAACTTGGTTCATGAACTTGCCTGAGGTTCAATGTGAACTTGGGAAGATATCTACAACAAGTTCATCATCAAATACTACACCCAAGGCAAGACTACAGAGTTGAGAGCCAAGATTAGGACTTTTGTTCAAAATGATGGTGAACTTTTCCTTGAAGCTTAGGATAAATTTCAAGGCTATCTTACCCAATTTCCACATCATCAATACCCCACTAATCTCTTGGTGACATTCTTTTATGAGGGGTTATGTGATAATGGACAAAACTTGGTAGATACTCATGTTGGAATTGGTATTGGTGAGAAAACCTCGGAAGAGATGCGAGATATCTTTGAAATGCTTGTGACTAACTCTCAATTAAAGGCTGGCAGGAATAGGAGTAGTCGTTCTAGTGACCAATCATCTTTGGAAGTGCTTAATCATGTGGCTAACCTCACTAAACACGTGAAGATATTGTTGGCTAGAGAGCCAAGTTACGCTAATCCTCCTACCAATGAAGCTTGCAATTTTTGTGGTCAGTTTGGGTATCCATCCACAAATTGCACTTATAATGGGAATCAAAATGCGGAGGTGGCAAATTATGTGGGTGGATATGACAATCATCAACCCCGAGATGATCCATTTTCCAAAACTTACAATCCGAGTTGGCGTAATCACCCTAACTTTGCATGGAAGGACTCCAATCAACCTAGCCAACCTAGTCATGCAGCTCCACATAGGTTTCCACAGAAACCACAATTTCAGCAACAACCACCTCAACAACAAGCCAAGTCTTCTTTTGAAGATTTGGTGATAAAATACATGGTGATAACCGATTTTTATACTATCTAAATCAATTGGTTTTTAGTCTAATTCTCCATTATTTTGAGTTTAATTAGCACTTATTTCATTATTTTATTGTAATTTGCAGTTTTACGGTCGAATAGGATCAAACCGGAGCGAATTCGAAGTCCGAAAGTGGGAGAAATTGAGATTTGAAGTTTCCGGCCGGACCTAGGGTCGGACCAGCCAGGTCCGGCTAGACAGGCCCCAGATCCGCCGAGATTGGCAGTGTGGGAGTGAACCAACCGGACCTCTTGCCGGAGCTCCTACCGGAGCAGCCAGGTCCGGCTGGGCGACGTTTCAGGCAATCCTTGTGCGCTTCTGGTTCAAACTCGGGTCGAATCGGACAATTTTTGGGTGGTTTATGAGTGGTTTAGTCCAAATTAAATTGGTTTTAGGGTATTTTTAGGTCTAGTTAATTTTTATCCTACATATACTATTTGTTTTTAGTTATTAGGGGGATTTAGGCAGCCACTTTATTTTTAACAGAATATTTCTCCGTAGAGTTTTGAGTTTATTTTATTTAGGGTTTTCTTTGTTCAAGTGGAGATTCAAGTTAGTTCTTTTGAAGAATTTGAAGCTTGTGATCAACATTGAGACTAAGTTTATTCTAATTTAATTTATTT
>CANYLF012529098.1:0-14424 GCA_948193215.1 Bocquillonia castaneifolia
TTTAAATTTTTATGTTTCAGTTCCATTTTTATTTTTTTTTTTTTTTTTTCTTTTTTTTTTTTTAATATTTTCTTTTTCTTTTTATTTTGTTTTTTTTTTTTTTTTTTTAAAAAAACATTTTTACCCACTTTTTAATTGGGGTTTTTTTTTTTTTGCCCCCCCCCCCCCCCCCCCCCCCCCCCTCTTCTTCAATAAGTATATTTTGTGTCAGAAAATGGAGAATTTGTTGAAGCAAAAATGGCCTAAGAAAGAATATAACAAATTATGCCAGAGAAATATTGACAATTAGATAAGTTGCACACTAATGATATTGTGGGTATCAGTTAGCTGCAATGAAAGATGTTGGAACATTGTGATTTGGAAATAAAATAAATTATTTTTGTTATAGTTGTTAGCTGGAGAGGATTCTTTTTTTAATGCACCATAGATTGCACCCTCTCGTTGAGTTACCTGAAGACATTTTGGAAATTATAATCTCAAGGACAATTTTGAACAATCGAGAGAACAATCCTCAATCACATGCCATTTATAGAAATATAAATTAAAAAAATTAGCATAGGACTAAAAAATTTGTAGATTGAGACTTAATTTTCAGGCATTTTAAGCCAGAGCGACATTGATTCATGTTTATTGAACTGCTTTGATAGTGGTATGAATTCACTAGAATCCCTAAAAATTTTGTTCTGTATAGACAGTCTTTAAGTTTTTTTTTTTTTCTCAAAGTTGGGTATGGTCAATTCTGCTTCAGGCAGCCTTCCCTCCTAAGGAACCCAAGAGTGAGGGTGGCAACTCAATTTAGGAGGGTAAGTGGGTTGGTAACTGTTTTTTTGGAATATGGGGCCTTGAAATTGGTTCTTGTTAATCCTTCTAATTTAATTTTTTTGGAATTACATTGGTTGGGCTAAGTTTGTTTCCTAGGATTCAGAGACTTGTATGCATATTTCATTGCCTTCTCTTTGATCAATACTATTATTGAGCTTTTTGTAATGCTTGATATCCTAACCTTATGTGGGTTTATGGTTTGGATTGATGGGTTTTTCTTCCAACATTCTAGTGTATATATTGGACAAGCGATCACTGGTTTTGTGGGAGCTGATGCCATTTTCTGTCTTTTGCTTTCAGGGGAGAGCCAAAATGCTGGTACAGTGTCCCTGGCAGTGAAGTCAAAGCTTTTGAGAAGGTAGTTATTTTGCATTTATGTGGTATCTTTTCAGCCTTCTACTTTGGCATCTTTGTTTGCAAGAGAGTAGTGGAGGATCTCTTTTATTAATTTAGTTATGAGAAAATTCACTTGTTTTCTGGGGTCCTGATGGTAGGTTTTAACTTTTGAATTCTGCAAGATTTAGAAGGATAATTTTATCTAGGTAAGCTGATGTTCTAATATTTTTTGTAGGTGATGCGAAGTAGTCTTCCTGATCTTTTTGACGCACAACCAGATCTACTCTTTCAGCTTGTGACCATGTTGAACCCCTCTGTCTTGCAAGAAAACCATGTTCCCGTCTATAGTGTTCTGCAGGTTAGATGCTCAAGGATCACATTGCTTTCTTTTAGTTGGTATACAAGATTACCCATGTTCTCTGAAAGTGAAGGCACATGTAAATGTATGTGGATATAAGAAATTCAACCATATCGCAACTTGGGTTTTTAGTTGTGACAGTGAGCTTGTGTTAATAAAATTGAGTTACTGGGGCTATTTTTTTCATTTGCATGCTACAAACATAAGTGTTTTTCACCTTTTCAATCATCTACAATCTGGCTGTATGATTTCTTCTTGAAAGCTCGTATCTTGTACTGGTGTTTATTAAAGCTTTACCTCTAAATTCCACAAAATGCTTTCATTTTATTCTGTCTCTCTTTATCTTTGCTAGGAACCTGGAAATTTTGTCATCACATTCCCCAGATCTTATCATGGAGGATTCAATTTTGGTATGCCATGATCAAATTGAAAGTAATCAAAGTAAAGGAATGGTTTTATGCAATATGCTGAATAGTGACTCATTTGGTTTCTCTTCATGTTCAGGTTTGAATTGTGCAGAAGCTGTCAATTTTGCCCCTGCTGATTGGCTACCTCATGGTGGGTTTGGAGCAGATTTATATCAGAAGTATCATAAACCTGCTGTTCTATCCCATGAGGAGCTTCTTTGTGTTGTTGCTAAGTTTGTAAGTTATCTTGCCAGCCATACATTATTTTTTATTGAGAAAAATGTAAAATGTTGAAATTGGAGTTCTCATGTTTTGATGTGTGAGGCCCACTAAATAATAATAATATGGTGATCCCTCTTGAGGGTTATCTCAACTGCTGTATTACTGATGACCAAGGGTAAGAGTATTAACTAATTGGGCATTTGCTCATGCTTTTACCTAATGGCTAATGCATAGTGAAAAGTTGGATTAGCAACTCATCTTGACAAGTTAGCCAAATTTCACCGATCGCATCTGAGAACATTAAGCTAAACCTGGGCAGTGATAGAGCTGTACAACTGCCTATCTTTACTTGGTCCTCCTGCTTAACATTCAAATAGATTCAACTATAGCTTTTTGCCCCAAGTCTATGTCCACATTGTTATATACTTGGCATAAATGTGTACTTTTTTAGACTGAAATCATTAGCATTTTTGGTATCCAAATGGCACCCTTCCATATTGGTTCACAATTCAGTTTGGAGAGAGTGCTCTTGAAAAACCATTATTTTGGTTATGATATGCATATGTTGTCTTTAACCATTTGTAATATTCCAGTTGCTAAATTGTTTGATTTCTGCCTCGTGTGGAAATTCTGCAGTCACTTGAATGGATTACATATAGTGGATTTTTTTTTTTTGCTAGCAGGGCAATTGTGATAGCAAAGTCTCACCTTATTTGAAGAAAGAATTGCTGAGGATATACTCTAAAGAGAAAAGCAAGAGAGAGCGACTTTGGAGAAACGGTGTTGTAAAATCTGCTCCCATGCCTGCTCGGAAATCTCCTGAATATGTTGGCACGGAGGAGGTGATGCCATAACTGATGCTCTCAATTTGTATCTTTGACTTTCTTCACTGCTTACATACTTATAAGTGCAGCTGCTGGTCTTTTTCAGGATCCCACATGCATTATATGCAAGCAGTATCTTTACCTTTCTGCTGTTGTTTGCCGCTGTAGGCCATCAGCATTTGTGTGCTTGGAGGTGTGTAAGCTTGGGAATCACTTATTTTAAGAAGTTTTCTGATTATCAATCATGGAAGAATTCCAGCATTTATTTTACTTCTGTCAACTGTCAAGCTCTCATTTTGTGTTTGCTGCTTCAATGCTTTGTGTTTTTGAAATACTTTTTCTTTATAACGGTGAACTGTATTTTATCCCTATGCAGCACTGGGAGCACATCTGTGAATGCAAATCCAGTAGGCGTCGCCTTCTTTATCATTATACACTGGCAGAAATGTATGATTTAGTGCTCATTGTGGATAAGTGCGATTCTGATGAGAGATTGCGAGATAGTAGCTTACTAAGGCATAATTCCTGTTCCAATGAAATGAATGTCTTGATAAAGAAGGTTTGCTTTTCTCTCTTATATTACAGTCCTTATACTATTGGCCAGATTAACTTAAAATAACTAGATTTGGGCAACAAATGTCATCTCCTGTAAATAATTTGTTATGTTTAGGAAGGTGAGATTTTTACCATTTTGGACTTGTAGAGATTTTTACCATTTTGGACTTGTAGAAATGAGCAATTTGCTGGGTAGTGTAGCATGTCATATGCTACTATTTGCTTCAGATAGCAGGGGTTTGAAAATACAATTTTTTTCTGGTATTGTGAATGTGTAGGTCAAGGGTGGCCATGTCAGTTTGGCTCAACTTGCTGAACAATGGGTTTTACGCTGTCGTAAGATTTTTCAGAATCCATACTCTCGTGATGCATTTACTACCTTGTTGAAGGAGGCTGAACAATTTCTTTGGGCTGGTTCTGAGATGGATCCGGTGAGTTTTGAGACATCATCTCCTGTTTGCATTGCTCTCAAGGTGTAGGATATGAGATTAATGTTTGACATGCTATCTTATTTTGGAATTTAGGTACGGGAGATGGTGACAAATCTGATTGCGGCTCAGAAGTGGGCAGAAGGAATAAGAGGATGCCTTTCGAAAGTGGAAAAATGGTCTTGTAACTGCAGTTGTGATACCAAAAAGGTGGACATGGAGAATATCAACAAGTTGCTAAAATTCGATCCCTTGCCCTGTAATGAGCCTGGGCATGTTAAATTGAAGGTGTTTATGGTTTATTATACAGTTTCTGCTTTCCTTTCCTTTTTTCTTGTCTGCAAATTGAAACAACTCCCATTTAATTATCATTTACAGGAACATGCAGAAGAAGCCAAGTTGTTGAGTGAGGAAATCATCTCTGCTCTGTCATCATGTTCAAAAGTATATCTTATACACACCACTGCTCATGATTTATTTTTTTATTGAAATTTTGTGATGATGATCATAGTAATTTCTACCTTTGTACAGATAATACTAGACTTCTAGTGCATTTTGATTATTCAATTCTCTGAGTTTCAGTTGAAAATCAGTGAATTTATTTATCTGTTATATTTTCTTATCATTGTCACTTCAGATCTCTGAGTTGGAGTTGCTACATTCTAGAGTTTGTGGTTTCCCAATTTATATTAAAGAAAGTGATGAACTATTGCAGAAAATTTCATCAGCAAAGGTAACTCTATTGACGTATTCAGATCTCAGTATTTTTGTTGTGGTATTGTAGGTCTGCAACTGAGAATAATTTGTGCTGATTTTCCTTCATTGTTTAGTTTCTCATTATGACTTGTATGATCTAAGGATTTACCTCGGAAGGTGGATCTAAGGAATGGTGTTTACCACAATGAAAGAAAATTCTTTTAAGCATTTTTTAGATCCATTATCATGAGATACAATTCTATTCTGCTATATGACGGTATCTAATATTGCCTTCCTATCACTTTCACGATCTTGCTTTCGTTGCATGATGGACTTAATGATAGTTACTGCCGACTGCTCTTAGTCACATGGTTTTTGGCCAATAATTTTGTAGCTGTGTGAGCAACTTGGAAATTTATTATTCTAGTTGCCTTGTCATATATTTATTGTGCATTTGGTTATGTGCATCCTGTAGGCATGGGTAGAGTGCGCAAGGAAATGCATTTCAGAAAAATGTCCTGTTACAGTTGATATTGATATCCTCCACAAGTTGAAGTCAGAGGTGATATTTCTTTATTCTGTTAAATGCCATACATTCTTATAAATTTTCAGATCTTTTTTTTTTATTTCTTTATTGTTTTGTTGAATAGATACCAGAGCTTCAAGTTGAACTTCCTGAAGAGAAGATGCTCTTGGATCTAGTAAGGCATGCTGAATTATGCCAGTCTTGTTGTAGCGATATTTTGAAAGCTCCTATGGATCTAAAGGTAAGCATATTACACACATTGGCCTTTTATACCCAACATTTTGTAATTTCAAAGAGTTTAGAGGAACAAAGTTTGAACATTTGATGAATTCAGAATGTTGAACTGCTACTCGGAGAATGGGAAAAATTTACTGTCAAAGTACCAGAGCTGATGCTTTTAAAGCAATACCACTTTGATGCCGTATCATGGATTTCCCGTTGTAATGATGTATTGGTGAATGCTCACCAACGGGAAGACCAAGATAATGTGGCTAATGAGTTACAAGGCCTTCTAAAAGATGGATCAACTTTGAGAATTCAAGGTTTCAAATATTCAGATTCTTGGTTATTTTCTGATAACAATTGCAAATGTCTGTCATCACCATTTCTGTTTGCTGTATTTTGACATTTATTTCATTGCTATGAACAGTTGATAAACTGTCACTTCTTGAGGTTGAGTTGAAGAAAGCTTGTTGCAGGCAAAGAGCTCTGAAGGTAATGGATACTTTTTAAGTAAAAAAAACTGTTTTATTTATGGTTAGTTTATGAGCATGGTTTTGTCTATCAATTTCTTCTCTTCTCCTAATGCCAATTTGTTACTTCATTCTGGTGGCTTGAAATTGCCACCAGGTACAGTTTGATTAGTGATGGACGTGCTCACTAAAAGAAGCAAGCATAATATGCACCTGTTATTAATTTATTCTGGTTGCTTCTCATGCAGGCACACCATTCTAAGATGTCTTTGGACTTCATTCAGCAACTTATGAAGGATGCTGTTGGGTATTCTTCTTTCTTTCATGCTGCTGGAGAACTGATAATAAAAAAGACTTACTTTTTGTATCTAGCATTTAGATTTTAAATCCATAAATGGCATTTGTGTGTTTTTTTTTCCCTCAGGCTGCAGATTGAGAGTGAGAAGTTGTTTGTTGATATGTCTGGAGTTCTTGCAGCTGCTTTGTCTTGGGAGGAAAGAGCAAAGAAAGTTCTTGAAAATGAAGCACAGATGTCTGAATTTGAAGACATCTTAAGGTTTTGGGCATACTTCTCTGTCTTACCTTTCTTGCTTTATCTTGCAATTTCTTTTTATCATAACCTTTGAATTTTAATCTTGTAGGAGTGCAACAAACATTTTTGTGATTCTACCTACTTTGGATGATATGAAAGATGCTGTATTGACTGCCAAGTGCTGGTTGGAGAATTCTAAGGCAGTTTTACAACCTTCCTTATCTGCAGAATTAGGCTCTTGCTCTCTGCTTGAACTTCCGTTCTTGAAGGTTTGCTTCTCCTGGATGTATTATGTGTGTTAAAATTGATTCAGTTTGCTATTATCATTAAGAAGTTTCTAATTTCATGTAGGAGTTGGTTTTGCAATCAAAGTTACTTAAAATAACTTTCGAGGAAAGAAGAAGGCTTGACATGGTTTTAAAGAACTGCGAGGAATGGGAGCAGGTTGCCTGCTCTGCAATGCAGGAAGCAGGGTGCATAATGGATACAAGATGTACTCGTGATGTACAGAATAATGATCTTACTTCCAGAATTGAGCTTCTAGTTACTAGAATAGAGTCCATTACAAAAACTGGTTTGTCTCTTGGTTTCAACTTTCTCGAGATTCCAAAACTTCAAGATGCTTGTTCTATGATTCAGTGGTGTAGCAGAGCCCTTTCTTTCTGCTGTTCTGGGCCATCTTTTGAGGTCAGGATTTTCATATAACAACTTTGTAACTTTGTTTTCCTTTACATTTTTGTCATTTGATTCGTACAATAAAGTATGTACTTTCTTTCTGAAGAACTTACTTTCTTTTCGGTTGGCTCATGTGCTTTAAAATTGTGTCCCCTATTACTGTAGGATGTCCAGAACTTGATGGAAGCTTCAGAGAACCTTTCTGTTACATATGTCTCTGGTTCTCTGTGGATCTCTCTAGTCAATGGGGTCAAATGGCTCAAGGAAGCCTTGGAGGTAATTTCTGTGCGGAGTAAGTCCGAAAGATGGAAACTGGGTGAGGCTGAAGAGGTTCTTGTTAAAGCTCAGGTATTTTCATCATACCACTTTGTTTCACCTCTCTGTGCTCTTTACAACTTTCACTTATGTTAATTATAATGCCAGGGTATCGATATCTCCTTTCCAACGGTGGTTGATCAACTTGTAAATGCTATACAGAAGCACATGTGAGCTCTTATACTACAGCAAATCAATAATATATATATATTTTTGTCAACTAAATAAAAAAGGCATCTACATTTGTAAGGGTGCATGTCTTGTAATTTTGTGTTAATTTTCTGGATAGTGCAAATATAATTCAACATGCTGATGTGACTTTAGTGCATTCTTCTATCAAACAAGTCTGCAGTCCAATTTAAATGACAGCTACCAGAATATATTTGCACACAACTATTCTTATCTATGAAGCCACTTGCCCACTGAATGAAGAAGCTTTACAGGATCATGTACATAGAAATAATTGTACCCTTTTTATTCTTGGTTACATTTATTTGAACTTCGAAGACTAATGGGCAATGCTGGTGTCTGTCTTGCCCATACTCTTCAGCTGTCATTTTCTGAAAGATCCTTTGCGTCTTTTTTTTTTAATGACAACTTCTTTAGGTTATATCAGTTTTGGCAATATGGCACTGCTTTCTTAGTTTAGATGAGTATCATCAAACATGTAGTTGGGAGGTGGCATTACTTTATCAATTGTATGAGTGATATCTTCTCTTCCTCCCTTTCACCAAAAGGAATGATACATTAATACTTTTTTTTTTTTGTGTGTGTATGGTTTTTATTATTGAATTATAGAGTAGTGAATGGTTTGAGAATAGCTTCCGCCGTCTAATTAGAATTTCTTTACTCTGCTGCCATGGCCAATGGATTTAAAAATCTGGCGGTATCAACCTTATGTGTCAAAAGAATTAGAAATACTTGAAGCTCATTTGCCTTACTTGAAATAGCAGTATAGCATAATTACTGAAAGCATGCTAATCCATGGGTGGTTGCGTTTTTTTTTATATGTTTCGTCTAGTCTTTTGATGTGTTTTCCTTGATTATATGGGCTGATGGTTCTTGATTTTTTTTAACACGTAACACATTGTGGCATTTATATTTAGATCGTGGCAAGGACAAGTGAATCAATTTTTTCATCTCAAATCTGAGGAACGTTCTTGGTCTCAAATACTAAAACTTAAGGTTTGGTCAATTTTCTTGTTCCAATTAAATATGAATAACTTTGTTGTAGTTTTTTATTTGTTGGGATTCTTACTATTATATTTCTAGATTTATTTATATTGAGGCTTTCACACAAACAGTGTTCAAAAGCTACATTACTTTTTGTTGCATGCAGATGTATATGAATTTGTAGTGCGGATGCTGCCTTTTCTTTTTTATTTTTTTATCTGCATATTTATTGATATTTAAATATAATTTCAAATATGGAAAACACATTGTGTTGGAACAAACTTGGTACTGAAAACCTCAGCACGACATCTGTTATTGCTTTACTTGAGATTTCTGGATCAATGCAAAACGGCCTAACAGAATATATTTTTCCTATTTGATAGAATATTAAGTAGGATTATGCATGGAGCTTGGTGTTCACTTATTGTATGATAGCAGTCGGTGTATTAGGTTTTTGACCCTTTTCTTTTAGCACTTGAACTTTTGAAAATTTTCTTCTTCTTCATTTCCCCTATTATTTGATGTATTATTTTCATGAAGCTAAAGTGTTTTTTTTAACGACTTTCAGGAACTTGGGAAGGATGTTGCATTTAGTTGTTCTGAGTTAGATATGGTTTTAGCTGAGGTTGAAAAAGTTGAAAAGTGGAAGCAACAGTTGATTGAGATCACACAAATCTTTTCAGATGATGAAAAGTTTTTACTGGGTGCTTTAGAGAAGGTCTTAAACAAGTTTTTCATGTTGATTTTGATTCCTGATGCGGGATGAATAATGTCTATGGTTTAACTGACATACTCAGAACCTCTTTTACCATTTTTTGTTCAGATCAAAGAGTCTTTAGAGATGTCTTTGTACATCTTCGGCAAGTCACAGAGCTTTAAGGCAAGAACTATATTCATGTGCTGTGCTAGTTATGATGAAGATCAGGAGTTTTTGACTTGTTCAACATGCAAAGACTGGTAAGGTATTTATGTTATAGGGTGTTTGCCATTTCATTCATATTTATCCAAAAGAGTCGAAGATGGTTTTTAATTCTTCTAGTGGTTGGTTGACATGACATTTGATATTTTAAATCAATATATGCCCTTAAATAGTTATATTTGGTTGGGAAGAGTTTTTCTGCAATAAGACTGAAAATTAATAGCTTAATACTTGTCTTACACATGCAACAGAATTGATAGACTGCTGTATGGTTTTTCTTCCTGCTTAGAGAATTATATTAATGTTGCATGTTCTTCATATTGCATATGATTTGGTTATCATCTGCTTTCACATTTGGTTCCTTATCAAGATAGTGTTCTGCTTTAGTACTTGTATATCTCATCTCTAGCATCATGCTTTTTATCATCTGGACAGCTACCATTTGCGGTGTCCAAAGCCTGCACTACTTGAAGGGAAAAATGGCTCTGATGTTTGCCTATATTGCTGTTTTTTGGAGGATCCATCAAGCTATGAAAATGAAGCTCTTCTGGTATTTATATATCCATTTATTTATTAATTTATTATTTTACCCTTGGAACTGTCCCTTATAAGGGTCTCGGCTGTGCATACCAACTTCTTTTTTACGGTACAGAGATTTAGAGGGAAGCAGCCTGACTTAAGCACACTGATCAAACTTCTATCTGATGCAGAAAATTTCTCTCTATGGTATTAAACTGAATGTCTAATTTTTTTTTCATATGATTACATCCTTTTTAAGTAATATCTTCTCTTTTCCGCTTTACATAATGCAACTCCTTTGTTGCATTTGAATTGATCCATTATTTGGTAAAGGGAAAGGATGGATTCCATTTCTGTATTTGCTTGAGTTAAAATGCAAATCGGTTGCTGTAAAGAAGATTCTGATGTACTTATGATCATAAATATAAATTGTATTTCTTATGACTTTATGTTTCTGAAATATTCTTTTATTGACGGGCCTCTGATTTTTTAATTTATTTTGTTGATAGATGCCCTGATTATTTTAAATTGTCATGCTTGTGATGGTAAGATATTTGATCATGCAACTTCTGCTGGTTTTTACAGGATTGAAGAACGAGAAGCATTGCGACAGGTTGTGGAGAAAGCTCTGGAATGCAAAGTTTGCTTGAGAGAAATATTAGATTTTGAATTATCTTATTTGGAAAAAGATCTTAGCTTGATCTCTGGAAAGCTGATGATTGCTTTGAAGGTTCTTATATTCTAGTCCATCTTTTGTTTTCCCCTCTTTTTACTGAGAGGCTGCATTTAATTACTGCTTCCCTCACCTTTTGGTTTACTGAATTATTTCTGCATAGCAGGCCCCAAACATTGATTTCCTAGAAATGTTGTTAAAGTGCAATATGGGACCAATTGGTAGGATCTTTCTGATTGAAAGTGTGTTTTTGCAGGCAGTGCAAGTGGCTGATGTGTATGATCATCAATCTAACCGCGACCTTGAAATGGCACTGGCTAGAAATTCTTGGAGAGTGAAAGCTAAGAAATTAGTAGATGGCATACAGAAGCCCACAATGAAGCAGATTCAGGGGCATATGAAAGAGGTGTGTATTGGTATTTTTTTCATTAAGTTCTAGGGGAAATTCTGCCCCTATTATCAATCACTTTTGTGGATTAAGATGCAGATGTCAAAATTTTGATGGTCTTTCTGCTATCTGCCCAAGTTAGAAGAAATTTCTACTAACATTAATAATCTCTTGGATAAAGTATCAATTTTGCGGCTCCAATATAAATCTGGATTCCCCTACCTCCTTCAAAGCCCTAACAGTTGTGCTAGCTGCCCAGGACAAATCTCCAACTGATTCTGCTATTTGATATTCTTCTCTATAAGCTGCATCTAGTCATACAAGTTAGCAATAAGCATAAGCGAACGTTGCACACATGATCAAACTTGACAAGCAATTGGCAATTTGATCGCAGTTGATCCACCATCTACCCTCTACACTTTATGAAGCTTTAGGGATATGGCTTCTGCTTGCCTTTGCAATCTTGCAAATAGTAGTCCACACCAAATCTTGCAGATAGGAGTCCATGTCAGACATAATCCTCTTAGTTTCCAACATATACATCGATGCCCATATGCTTCCTTAGAATTGCATCTCTTTTGCTTTCCTTCTGCTTCTCGCGCTAGTCTCTTCAATCTCATTGTTATTCAATAGCATACTTCAAAATATTAGTGTACTGAAAACAGTGTGTTGAAATTCTTTATAGGGATTGGCTATAAACATACCTCTAGCAGATTACTTCAGGAGGAACCTCACAGAATTGAAGCAGATAGGCTTGCGGTGGGCAGATCATGCCAAGAAGGTCAAGCATTTTGCTTGCTTTTTCTGTCAAGAGTAATTTTTTTGGTATCTTTTTAATCATGTGTGGAGTTTTTGCTTTGTATAGGTTGTGTCGGATTCTGGGGCCCTTGGTTTGGATAAAGTATTTGAACTTATTTCAGAAGGTGAAAATTTGCCAGTTTACTTAGAGAAGGAATTAAAGGTAACAAATTCTGATTTCATATAGCAAAATATTTGTTTATTTTTTCTAAAGCTTGAATATGCAGTATTGCTGCTGACATCTTCTGTATTGTTGTTGAATTCACAGCTATTGAGAGCACGAACTATGCTGTATTGCATATGTAGAAAACCCTATGATGATAGAGCAAAGGTCACATGTGATCGATGTAATGAGTGGTATCATATTGATTGTATCAAGTTACCTTGTCCTCTGAAGATGCTTGTATGTGCTGCTTGCGAGCCTCTACAAGAGTTGTCTACAGTACCACCGATGGACCATGAGAGGTCAGTTTATAGTTGAATATTTTCCCTGTATTGGCCTTTTTTTTTTTTTTTTTGACTCTGTTACGTCTTATTTATGGATACTGCCATAGTAATTTAGATGCATCGAACTTGATCTTTCTTTAGCTCATTTCCTTTAATTAGAAATTATGTTCCAAATAAACTAAGTGGGAGAACACAATTTCCTCTTCTTTAATATATGCCATTTCCATAATTAATTCTAGTGTTTGAGTACTCTGTACTCTTGGCATGTCTATTCTCCATAGATACAGTGAACGTATATATATCATGTCTTGTTTATTAACCTTCTTCATGAACTCTGACAGATTGACAAGTGCTGAAACTGTAGAGCCAAAAACGCCTTCTCCGCAGCATACAAAACCGATAAAGAAGCCAAAGGAATATGAGTTTAGTGTAGAACAAAAGATGCCTCCACTTGGTGGTGGTAATAATAATAATAATAATAATAGTGATAGTGATAGCACATTTATCCGATCGGGTGGAATTGATCGATTGTGGTGGCGGAACAGGAAGCCTTTCAGAAGGGAGGCAAAGAAACGAGCTAAGCTCGAAAGTCTCTCTCCATTTATTCATATTAAACAATAGATAATAAATTAGATAGGTACTAATCATTTAATTTATTCAATTGATTCCCTAGGGCTGTAGCGCAATTATCAGGTTCAATTCTGATGGAAAAAAAAATGGCAATTCTTCATGCTTCCAAGCATTCTATTCTATGATTTTGTCATTTAATGCCGGCTTTCCTTTCAGTGTTGCTCTAATTTATATAACAGTCAATGGCTAGATATTTTGTTTAGAGGAGTCGCTATACATCAACTTAGGCTAGGTGCCAAATGTATGAACTACTCCTAGTGAGTAAATTTTAGCAAATAATGAATAATTTTGCAATCTTTTATTGGTTTCTCAAAAAGAAACTATATGAAAAAATTTGGGTGCAATCCATTATTGCTCGTGAACCTTTTAATATCTTTATTGAGCAATTGCATGTAGCCTCATTATGATGCTTGGAATTGGAACGTGCATGATGCAGCATATATTAAAGTTCTTGTGCCTACCCAGTGATATATTCAAGATAATCACTGATCATTCTCTCTTTTTAACTGCATCTCCAAATATTTCCTTCCCTTTTTGCATTTCCTTATCATGTGAGGTGGTTAATGTTTAACTATACTTCCATTAAAAAAATATGTAAAATAAACATCCAAAACTCATGTAATCGAAGTATTAATTTCTCACATTTTCTGAGTATGTAATTCCCATGACTTGCAACACTAAAAAACGTGTTGTCTCAATATAGAAAATTTCCCCCACCAATATATCCAAATATACCAATTTCTTAATTTTTTTATATAAAAAACTCAATTACCTTTGCATAAATCCAATATTTTTTTTGGCTATAATCCTTTAATTTGATTAGAGACATGGGAAATAGTAAAGAAAAGATTATATGATTTAATTTAATACTAATTTAGGAGATTCCCAGGGCTAAATATGAGACAGACTGCCTCATTTTTGCTCCCTCCCTCTTAAACCAATCACATGCTTCTTAAGTTACCATTTTCTCCTTTGACCAACAGCTAAGAAAAGGTCGCTTTCATCCTCTTCTATTTGGGAAAATCACACTTCTAGGAAAAGAATGGGAAAACAAAATTGAAGATAAAGACAAGTGAATGTGAATTTATAGGCCACAGAAGGAATGTGGGTGGCAGGACAGATTTTCGTTTGATGATAAAGACCAACCAATAAATTCCATGCCAATATGTCATCATTATTGTGGTCTCAGCATTCTTCTAATTTGAAATCATTAATTGTTTTTATCAAAACTTTGTTGATAATGATAAATTAGTTCTATTTGTTGTGAAGTTTTAACTATTTTGTTCAAAAGTTTATTTCAAGAAATTGAAACATTTAAAAATGCTTTTTTTTTTTTTTGCATAGGTTTAATCTATTGGTTGAGACATTTATAATGAACCTGAAATTCTCAAATTTAAATCCATAAATCGAAGAAAAAAATGTTCCTTTTATTTTCGTCTTTCACATTCTAAAAATTTCTAAAGAAGAAAAAAAAAGGGTATTGAGTCCC
>CANYLF012529194.1:0-18849 GCA_948193215.1 Bocquillonia castaneifolia
GTTAATTCGTTCTATTTTAATCTATAAAATTTATTAATAATTTAATTTAAAAAATAATTTTTAGTATATTTTAATTATTAAAATTTGAAATTTCAATTCTTCCTCAAAAAAAACTTGAAATTTCAAATGATAATAAATTATGACATATAAATTTGTATTATATATATGTATGAATTAAATTTTAAGTGTATTTAATAATTTAAGGTGTTTTTATACAAATTTTATAAAAGTTAAGGGGGTAATTGGTATAATATAACAAACTATATGGGCTAAATAATAGTTAACAAATAAAATTTTTAACAAAGGGGGATAAAATGGAATTTAGTAAAATAAAGGGATGAAAAAATTGATTTTTAAAATCATAGGGGTAAAAAATGGAATACCCCAAATCTCAGGGAGTAAAGAATAATTCCCCCAATGAAATACTTCAAGAATTTACGTATTTTTTATAAATTTTAACTGTAGCTACTTTTTCTATTTTTGTGAGAAAAATGTCATTTTTTCTATTTTTTTGGACAAGCATAGTATATAGTGATCGGAATATTATTATATAATGCGATGATAGGAATATTATTATTTATTTAAAAAAACTGAAATTATTTTTGATAAAAAAATTATACATTGACAATTCATGAATTTTTCAACAAAAAATTGAGGGCAAAACATTAATTGGCAATGAAAGAAAGGGGAGACTCACAGTTCCAAAAGTTTGAAAGTGGACTCAAAAAGAAATAGAAATTGAATAGAATTCAATGATGGATAAATGTAGTGATAAAATCAAGACAGGTCAAAAGAAAACAAAACTAAATAAATTCAAGAAAGCGGTAATAATAGAAGCAGTAGTAGGTAAAGGGAGAGAATATTAAAGAAAATAAATCAGTGGGCAAATAAAATAGGGGTAAAAAAAAAAAGAGAAAAAAAGAAAAGAAGAAGAAAACAAAACAAAACTAAAAGACTGAATTTTTATACGGTACAGTTCCAAAAAAGAGAAAAGAGAAAGAAAATAATAATAAAAAAAGTATAATTACTGCATCAGAGAGAGAGAGAGGAGTAGTGATGGAGTATATCAGAAGCTCACTGCTTTACTGATTTTGAGAGAGTGAAAGAGAAAGAGAAAGAGAGAGTAAAGAGTACTGTGCAAGTTTTTCAACACATTCATATATGCTAACCCAATACACACACAGAGCTTGACAAGAAAGAAAGAACCCATCTTTTCTTTTTCTTTTTTTGGTCACTGCATTTGTTTCTTTTCCCTTCCTTTTTTTTTTTTGAAGAGGAACAAGATTAAGGAAAAGAAACCAAGGTCAGTTTTTTTTCAAAAATTTTTTGAAGTTAAATGATCAAATTGTTTATATACACATAACAATGTTTGGGCTTTTGTTGACATTTTTTTTTGATGCTTTGATCATCTTCTAGTGCGTTGTTTGTTGGGTTTTAAGAGGTTTTGCTCATCTGGGTATTTGCTTGTTTCCTGTTTTTGAGTGATTTTTAATCATCTCTGGGTATATGCTTTGATAATCTTTGCATGCATTTGGGGATTATTATTATTATTTTTAATTCCTGTTGAGTAAGATTTGATCGTGTTTTAATCTCGTTGTTTAGAGAGTATGGTCCATGAAATTTTTGATCTTTTATTTTTGTATGAGAAAAAAGTTCTTTTTTTTTTGTTGCCATCGTTTTGTACAATGTAGCTTGATTATTGATTGTCTTGTTTAGTTGAAGTTGAATATATGATCAATTTCACGTTGATTCTAATAGTTTGGTTTTCCCCAAAAGAATAGTACTGATGTATCTGTTCAAATCTGTTGTTTTTTGTTGCAGATTATAAAAGGGGCTTATTACAAAGGTTTTTTTGGGGGTAATGTTGAGAAAGAGAACCAGGTCCCTCCAGAAAGATCAACAAATGGGTCCCTTAACAATGTCTGATTCTGGTTCTGAGTCCTTACCCCAATCTGATTGCCTGGGTTTCAATCACAAAACCAAGTCATTTTTCAATGTTCCTGGTCTTTTGGTTGGGTTGAGTCCCAAGGGTATGTCAGATTGTGATTCTGTTAGAAGCCCTACATCTCCTCTTGATTTTAAGTTGTTGGGGAACCCTTCCCATAGATCCCCAAGGTCATCTCAAAATAAGACCTGGGATTGCATCAAAGTAGGCTTAAGCATTGTCAATTCTCTTGATGATGATGATGATGATGTTGAGATGAAAGAGTCTGGCAAAGTTCTCAAATCATCAGATAGCAAAAACATTCTTTTTGGACAGAAAGTGAGGGTTAAAACCTCAAACTTTCAGGTCAATGCTAATTCTTTTGAGGCACCAAAATCTTTGCCAAGAAATTTTGCAATTTTTCCTCATACTTGTAACAAATCACCTCTTCAAAAGGGCAGCTCTGATGTTATTTTTGAGATCGGAGAAGCCCCACTGGAACCTGAGCACTTAGGAAAAATCCATTCTTGTTCACTGGACTCCTGCAAGTCCTTTTCAAAACTCTCTCGTTTGGCTAACTGGAATTCCAATGCCAGTTGTGGGAATTTCCCTTTGAATAAAGGAGCTCCCCGTGTGTGTTCCCCTCTTCAATTTTCCGGAGGAAGCCCAAATTCAAATAAGTCTTTGCATACAGATTTGAACATGCTACCTGCTGACTCTTCCAATGGATTTGTTGGTTCTCTCTCTGCAAGTGAGATTGAGCTCTCTGAGGATTATACCTGTGTAATTTCCCATGGGCCGAACCCCAAAAAAACTCATATTTATGGAGACTGCATCTTGGAATTTTACTCTGATGAAGGAAAGGAGATTGGATTGCCTCAAGCTATTACTGGCCCTACAATTCCAAGTCCATTTCATTCAAATGATTTTTTGAACTTCTGTTATCATTGCAATAAGAAATTGGATGGTGGAAAAGATATTTACATATACAGGTTCGATCGAGTCATTTGCATTTGGAGGCATTTTATTTTGCGCATTGCTGTTAAAGTATAGGATGTTGATTTGATATTGTGGTTTGTTTTGATTTCTTGCAGAGGTGAGAAAGCCTTTTGCAGTTCGAGTTGTAGGTCGGAGGAGATTATGATTGATGAGGAAACAGAGAAGACAGTCAACAAATCTTCAGATGAACATCCCAAGTCTGAGAATGGTGAGGAACTCTATGAGAGTGGCATTTTTGACATGCCATAGAGTTGCTCCCGTCCTGTGTCATATATCAGTTATTAGTAGTCGCCACGCCCATGATTGATGAAACTGCTAGCAAAGGTAGACACCCTTTGATCATCTGTTTCCAAAGAGCTGTTCATGTGCATCTATATATTAAGCAGCCATGGATGATCGTTTTGTACATTGTTGGCTTTGCTGGTTGTGTTTCACCTTTCATGGTCATGGTCATGGTCATTGGGATGTTTTTAGTTTTGCTATATATTTTTTTTATTACTTATCATAATTCAGACTTTATGGAGTCTTATTATTCATGTAGAAGAGAGGTAGCCAATTTTTTAGGCTGCTCTATTTTGTTTCTTTTTCCTATCAATCTCTATTATGGCAAGAAGAACTGTTGTATAAGTCTGTAAACTGAACAAGTTTTTGACTGAATATAGAATGCTCTATAAATTATTTTATGCTATTATTATTTACTTTGAGCTTGCAGATCAATTTAAAGAGTGATTTTGATTCCAAATGTGATGCTGCCAAGTTACTTGTTCTTTTTTCTTACCTTCGAGGACAAATACAAATGTGAGGAGTTGGGGGAGGTGAAATTACAGTTTGTAGTTATCAGTGGTGACAAAACTTCCAAGGGGATGATGTAAGCTAATCGGAGAGATGATGTCGACATTTTTTTTCTCTAATTTATAGCGCATTTACAGCCTTAAATAGGATTTGCAGGGATGTGGGTCATGATGTGATGTGTCTTCATATTTATGTGCGCATGTGTGTGTAGGTTCTCTTTAGAATAAGGGCTGCTCGTGTTAAGCAGGGCGTAGGACATCTGTGTGCTTGCTGTATGCGTGCGAATAAATAAGGGTGTCTCTGCAAAACTTGTGTATGCGTGTGTGCTTGCATGTGTGGTGCTAATTGAGAATGAGGGGAGGCTGACATTTGTGTGTTGTATGTGTGCGAGCAACGAAGACGCATTGTGTGTACTGGCAGTGGAGTCATAAAATTTACTTTGGATTGACGTTTGGAGGAGCGTTTCTAACGGCCGACTTAACCGCAACAGCAACAACTACAACTAAATCAATCACCAAACGGGGCCTTAGAAGGCCAATTTACTTTGGATTGACGTTTGGAGGTGCGTTTCTAACACTTAACCGCAACAGCAATAACTACAGCTAAACCAATCACTAAACGGGGCCTTAGAAGGCCAGTGATGGAGTCATAAAATTTACTTCAAGCTGCTTCCTGCTTTAGCCCTGCTTGAGAGGGGATGGACTACCCTTGGGTGATGGCTCGGCTAAAGAACTACCCTTGAAGGGTACTCTGACCCACTGATTTAAAAACCGGGCCAGACCGGCCGGTTGAACTGTGAACTGGTGACTGGTCCGGTCCGGAAAGCACTAAAAATCAAATTTTAAGGTTGAACCGGATTTGACCGGTTTTTGATTGATTCTGAACCGGTTAGGCCGATCTACATATAAAAAAATTAAAAAAAATTAAAAAAAATTAAAAATTACTTTAAATCCCTAAACCGGTTGAACCTTGAACCGCTGGGCTCACCGGTTCAGTCTCCGGTTCGGTTTTTAAAACACTGCTCTAACCGACTACCTCTAAGGAATGGCTTGGCTAAAGAGCTAGCCTTGGGTTGATAGGGCAATTGGAGCCCACCATCTGCCCTTATGTGTGTTGTATGTGAGTGTACACATCTTGTTTAAGGGAAATGAATGATATGGAGGGAGTAGAAATGGAGTTCATTTTTAATGGTTTTGATCATTGCCTACACTCTATGAATTCGATGTGTGGAAAACATCCCTTTTCCTTTACATACAAAGGGAAGTCTATGTCCTTTGATTTTCACTGCACAAATTTTGATTCACCAATAATCTTTACAGGAACAATATCCATCTTTGAATTGATGAAATTTATAATTATCCCTGATAACTATTTCTCTATTATAAGCCAGAGATACTGCCTTCATGAATGAATGACAGTCATCACAAATTCTAACAGTATTCACAACCCGAATGGTAAATTTTCCATGACTCTTTATAAGACTAAATGCAACTGCTAATCTCTCACTATGTTGAGATGAGTCATGTGGTAGTCCCTTCTTCAGAGACCTTTCCTCTATTTCTTTCAACTTTGTATAGATTTCTGCAGATTGTGGGTTTGAGAAACCCCCTGCTGTAAATTCATGAAGAACTCCATTATGTTGTATCCGGCTGAAGCCTGGCTGCTTCCTTACTTCAATATCATGCAGTTTTATCCTCACCCTACTCACATCATCCCATCTACCTACATTTGCATATATATTTGAAAGCAGCACATATGCTCCATCATTTACAGGGTCAATTGTTGTAAAATGCTTAAATACAATCTCTACTAGTTCCACTTCCTGGTGATTTCCACATGCTCTCATCAAGGAACTCCAAATAGAGACATCTAGTTCTACTGGCATTGTTTCAATGAATTTCATTACTTCGTCTAAGCGCCCAATACGACCTAGGAGATCAACCATACACCCATAATGCTGAATCATTTTATGAATATTGTAGAAAGTTTGCATTTTGTTAAAATACTTGAAACCCTCATCAACTAAACCTCCATGGCTACAAGCAGATAGAAGAGCTATATCTGAAATCATTGCCGTCCAAACAAACCTCCGTGGTCCGGTTGTATTCCCATTTCTCCCATTTCCAGGAAAATGTCAATAGCTTTATTTGCTTCACCTTCCATTGCATATGCTGATATCATTGTCGTCCAAACAAACATAATCCTTTCAGTTAATCCAGAAAAGAGTTCATAAGCTATTCCACTGCACCCACATTTGCCGTACATGTCAATAAGCGCAGTAGCCAACATGGTATCTAAATCAACATCATTCTTTTCAATGTAAACGTGAAGCCAAATGCCATGATTCAGGGCTCCACTTGTAGCACAGGATGAAAGCAAACTAATCAAAGTAATCTTGTCAGCCTTCACATTCGAACGTTGCATCTCCTGGAAAAGCTCAAATGATTCTTTAAACAGATCATGCTTCACAAAAAAATTGACCATTGTGTTCCAAGAAACTATATCCTTCTCCTGAATATTATCAAAAAAGCTTCTTGCTCTAGATGCCATCCAGCATTGAATTCCATGATACGATGCTTTTACATGGTAACTGCTCAAAAATTCTGCTTGCCTCATATAGTTTCTCACATTTCGCATACAAATCAAGCATAGCATTCCCAAGAAAACCATCAACAGTCATTCCATATATCAAGATTAAGCTATGAATTGCCCTACCAAACTCAAACTCTTCAGCATGAACACAAGCTGAAAGTGTTGTTACAAGAATAGCCTCATCTGGGCTTACATTTTGGGACCTCATTTGTCTAAACAACTCCAAACTTTCACTATAACAACTAGATTGAGCATAACCTGATATCATTGCAGTCCATGATATCAAGTTCCTTTCTTTCATCTTGTCAAAAAAGCATCTAGCTTCATCTATCTTATTGGCCTTAACATACCCACTTATTAGTCTAGTCCACAAAACAATATCCTTCTCAAATTCTAGACATGTACTCAATAGCCTATCCGCTTCCTCCATTTTCCCACACTTCACATACATATCCACCAAACAGTTCAACAAACTTCCACTAATCTTTACATCGTTATCTTCAATGTAAGCATGATATTTTTCCCCATTTCTATATCCTTCAAACATAACGAGATATCATGGTGTTCCAACTAATAACATCTTTATAAATCAATTTCTCAAACAACTGACAAACTGCCTCTATTTTTCTACATTTTGAGTACATAGCTATCAAATTATTGTTCAATGACTTATTTTTCCCAAACCCAAGTTTTAAAATCCTTCCATGAACTTCACTACCTTGTTGAATAGCAAAATTTCTGTTAGAATTCTTGGCCCAATCCACCTAAGAGGTGTGCACATGATCCATCTTCATATGGGCTCATATGGGCTTGGATGACATTGGGCCTCCATTGTTGTTGAATAGTTGGACTTCTTGTTAAAATGGCCTAAGCCATTTTAACCATCCTAACTACCCAACTATATACCCTTTAATTTTTCCTCTTCTTTTCCATGTGGGAGATTTGCTCTTTCTTTCATTTTCACTCTCTTTTATATTTTCTTTACAATCTCCAACACTCCTCCTCAAATGTAAGTGGGCTTTGCTCTCCATTTGGACCTCAGAGGCCTTTTCTTTGTTTGGGCTTGTGTTCTTCATTCTGAGAACAATTGCATTTGCTTCATCATTTTGGGTCTGGAACCTTCATCATCAAGCCGGCCCATCATTTGTCCAGCCCTTTTCTCTGTTGTTGGGCTTTGGACCTTCCATTGCTAGCCCATCATGTGTTATGGGTCTTAGCCTTCAAACTCATCCAACTTGACATTGTCCAGCCCGCAACATCTGGTCATCTAGATCATGTGGCGGTTAAGCCTTTAGGTTCTGGTGCCATGTTAGAATTCTTGGCCCAATCCACCTCAGAGGTGTGCACATGATCCATCTCCACATGGGCTCACATGGGCTTGCATGACATTGAGCCTCCATTGTTGTTGAGTAGTTGGACTTCTTGTTAAAATGGCCTAAGCCATTTTAACTATCCTAACTACCCAACTATATACTCTTTAATTTTTCCTCTTTTTTTTGTCCATGTGGGAGATTTGCTCTTTCTTTCATTTTCACTCTCTTTTACATTTTCTTTACAATCTCCAACAATTTCTAGAACAAGCATGAACCAAGTAATGAAAAGTTGACAAATTTAAGGACACACCTTGACTAACCATATAATGGTAAGTCACAAACACCTCTTGTGAAAATCCTTCTTTGAGCTGATTTTCCAAAAGGGTATTCCAAATTATTGTTTCTTGGTCAAAAGAGTAGCTAAAAACCTTGTGGGCATAATCAAGGTGATCGAAAGAGAGTAAAGCATTAATAATATGGGTGGTTGGTTCAGAATTCTTGATGAGATTTGTGGTTAGTTCATGAATTGATGAGAATTCTCTAATATTTGAACAAGATTTTAACAAAGATGTTATGTGGTTTGGTGCTACAAATGAAATGGAAGGTGTAGGCTTTTGAGTGGAGGGAAGGAGGGATGAGAAGATACTTGGAGTTGGAGAAGCTATTGCCATTTTTTGGATGATAGCCGTTGGTTAACTCCATTCTGCTGTGCTAAGAATGTAACTAGATTATGTTTAGTGAAATGACATTATTGCCCTCTTTGAGAGTTAACAGTTCCTGTTTATTTATTTGCTTAATGTATTACTTCCTCCTGTCATTTTTACTTGTCTCTTTTTGTAAAATACTAAAGTCATTTTTACTTGTCTTTTTTGTGTTTCCAATATAATATTAAAACAATTTTTTCATTTTCACTTTTACAATAAATATGAAAGAGAAAATCACATAACTTCTCCCTCCGTCCCAAAACGATGGACAGTTTTGGAGATTTATTTGTCCCAAATTATGGGCAGTAATTTAATGCTCTAAATGGTTAAATGTTAGTGCTGAAGTAAATTCAATGTTATTTTTAATGAATTAATTGATTTAATAAGGGTAATTGTGACTTTCTTCTATTGAATTAATGTATTCTACCTAATTTTACTAACTTTCTTAATATTTGTGTTGAGCTAAAAGTTTCCATCTTTTTGGAACAGAGGGAATACTATTTATATAATTAATAAGGATATAAGAATTTTTTTTCATAATGTATTAATGTTTTTCTTAATTTGTGTATTTTGTGTAAAGACAACAGATAAAAATGACCGAAAAGAATATAAAATTATTCCAATAGAACCTAATCTAGCTGCTCGTTGCTTGGGATGGAAATGGAGCAAATTATTTGCGACATCCGCTTCAATTTATTTCGAATAAAGTGAATTCAAATATTTATTCGATAATTATTAACATTCTAAATTGGGATGTGTGAATGAGGGTGTTTGTGTAATTTAAAAGGAGAAAAATTGATACTAGTATGTTACATGGTGAGTAATTAATAGGTCTTGAAAATCTAAAAAATGTTAAATTAAAACACACAAATGCGATATCTCAATTTGAGAGGTTAAACACCATTCATATTTGTTTTATTTAGTTCGAATAAAGTGAATACAAATATTTATTTATTAGATTTAAATAAATAAAAATATTATTATGTGTATTGAATGTTCATTTCAATTTAGTTCGAATAAGATGAATTCATATTAACCATTTATAATATAATATTAATACATTTAAAATGGATTCAGATTTTAATATCATCATGATTCGATATGTATGGAATTTTTAAATGTGAAAATAAAATGTTCGAATTTGACGTCCAATATTTATGCGAAGAATGGATATTTAAATTAATAATAAATATTGAATATCTTTTTTTTTAATAATTTAACAATAATGAATTTCGAACTTGAGACATTTCACTCCTATCAATTTGGTACCAGCCCACCCAAGGTATATTGGTATAAATATTGAACATCTAAAACTCACATGTTCATTTAAAAGATTATTATCCACTAGATATATTATACAAAATTTGGGTATCTGTGAATAGAAATTCAATTCATATAATTACAAAAAAAAAAAAGAAGTTGAATATAGTATAAACTCTAAAAACAGAAGTTACTGGATTTATCAAAAAAAGAGAAGATTACTGAGATTTTTCATTCAGGTCTGCTGGGAGTTTAGATAGAAACAGAATTAATCTTCAAACAGTTGGATAAGGAACTAAACCTATCCTTATTTTTTGAGCTTGTTATTTAAATGACGATGCTATTTCGCGTAACAAATTCTTAGTTTTTGGATTTATTATTTGAATGTAAGAATTATGTCTCATTGTAACATTGTTTTTAGACAATTATTTCTCTTTATAACATTGTTTTTGTTCTAAGCATTGGAAGTTGGAACAGCATTTCTTTGATTTTTCTTGAATCTAAACATCATACCAGCAGCAATTACCAGCAAATTGGGATAATAAATACATGTGAAAGAGAACTTGCATACAACAGCACAACAATATTCACTACAAAAAAAAAAAAATTTGCAAATGCAGGCTTTTACTTCTCACTTGCACAATCCCATCTACTCTTACAAACCACCGCATGAGAAATTTCAGAGCAACAAACAGTTACATCATCAGTACCAACCGCCAACCACATTGCAAGATACACCATTGCTTCAAGAATCATAAAATACAAGCCTTCCAAAATTGCATCACCACCTTTCCCTTCCTTCAATTGAGAGCCCTAAGGAACTACTGCCGCATCCTTCCAGTCTGGCTTCTGAAAATAACATCTACTAGCAGAAAGCAGATAGACTCGACAGAAAGGGAAAGAAAGCCAAGTTCCGCTTAGTAGCAGCGCCTTCTTACATGATTTTTTTTTTTAACTATAAAATGCAAAGAAAACAAAAGGACAAAGAATTACAAATATGGGAAACAACATGAACAACCATATGATCCCATTTTCCTATTATTCATGGATGTGGCTTACGTGGTTGGAAAGGAAAGGTCATTTAGAACCCCCACTACAAACTGATGATGCAGCATCCTGAGAAAGAGACTATCAACATCATTTCCAAGTTCTTATCATCTGTGCCACTTCAGCCTCTTGTTTGCCGAGTATTGTAAGACTTGCAATTCGCGCATTTCTGAGCTACAACATGATATTGCACTTGTGAAGTCCTTCCACAATCATTGCAAAGGATCCAGACCTGTGATCAGAATTAGAAAATAGAAAGCATAAATCTCCTAGTAAAACCTACATGACAACAAGGTTAAAATGGCAGGAGAGAATAAACACAAGTAAGGTTGAATGGAAAGAGAGAGAACAAACCATTCTGTTTTGACAAGTTTCTGGCATTGGAGTAGCTGCAATCTCCATGTCAAATTTCTCCCATACCTTAGACATATCACAAACTGATTTTGAGCAGAGTGGGCAAGCATATCTGTCAGAGTAACCAATCGTCACTTTGTAAAAATCCAATGAATTATTAAAGCAAAAGGAAGCAAATTTTGATATGGTATGGGAACAGTGGTAGCCGCGAAGGGGTACTCACTGATAATGTTCTCTCATCTCCTTCAAGCAGTTCTGGTGAATTGTGTGTCCACATGGCAAGACCGTCACACCATGCCTTGACTCAAATAAAAACTGCACATAATCATTTTAATTGTGAACACAAAATTAGGCACTGATCCGGTCCAAGGGAATTAAAATGTCCATAGAGGGGGAAAAAACAAATGAAATGAGAAATCCTAATAACATACCTCAAAACAGACAGGGCAGTCATGGTGCATAGCTCCCTCTACACATGGATGGCTGTTCTTTAGAAGAATTGAGTAGCAGCAGCCTTCACAGTACACAAAGTAGAACATGACATAACAAAATATTAGTCATTCTATATTAGCTTCAAGGTAATTTACAAAAATATAATGTGATCACCATGACTTACCGCACTTGTAGCAATGGAAGAAATTCTCCTGCCCCCCAATTCTGCCAGGAACATATTGTATATTCTAGTCAGATAAATATAACCAGATAAGGAAAGATAATTGAAAAATAAATTGATCTACTAATGTTTTTAAATATTTTTGGGTTGAAAAAGGGTAATGACAAACAATACTACAATTCTATTGAGTTCTCAGGTCGTCATAAAGTGGTGTACATTTTTATACCCAAAAGCAAGTCCTTAATGGTGTTTGAAGAGTTCAAATAATTTAAACCTAAAGCAAGGCTATATACTATTAACCAAGATCCGCTGCATAGTAAAGAGGCAGTATTTCCAATTCTAGCCCATTTAAAGCAGTGCATCTTTTTTTATCAGTCCTGCTCTTTATGTCATGCCCAACCACCAGTTTGGGAATTGGATATATTTTAGCGGCTAATGAAAGTAAATTCTGCCTTCAATTATTGTCAATTCAAACTAAACAGCGTTGTACCTGCAAATCCCGCATCCAACGCAGTGATACTGCTTCTTAGATATCTGCACATTAAATACATATTATGTAATTAGAATCTACCCCAATAGTTCAAAATACACAAAACAAGAATTCATAAGTGAGCTTAATCTTGTCAGGACAGTCCACAAGCTCAATGCTTCTTTTTGACACCTAATTTGTCTTGCAAAAACCGGTGCTTTGAATCTTGAGGGGAAAAAAATCTACTAAATAAAATACTTACATCATCATCAAAAAGTTTGCAAGTCTCACAGAAGTACTTCCCCATACACACACCACATTTGGTACAAAATTGTTGAACCTAGCCACAAAAGCAAAGAAATGAGCAGTGTAAGTTGCATATAGAAAGCTAATAAAGCCAAGATTCAAATGTAGAGGATACAGATGATTTCTAGTAAAGCATAAAGCAAATGCGACTGCCTTTTTTTTTAATTCCTCACATGACAATAAATTATGCAAGCGATTCTATATGATTTAACCCATTACAAACGTTTCCCATTTTAATTTGTCTCAGGATTATTCCATCCAATCCCATTTTTATCAAGTAAAAGAACTCGGTGATCATTAACAGTCGTATTGAATTGTATGGCAACATGTTGCCCAAAAATGAAACCAAGATTGGAAGAGTACTCACCTCTTGTTCAGTGCCACAAAGTGAGCATATAACACGTCTGACTTCATGGCGCGGCATGTCATGTCTAAGTTTCTGGTCAACAGTAATATTGTTCTGTGCCATAAAAAAATTCAATTCATTAAAAGTTGACCAAAATAAACATTCAATAATAGAACGACTTGCGAAACAGCATCGGATAAAGAATCTAACCAGACAGATATTAGTACTAAGTTATATCTAATCCAAACTCTACAAGATTCACATGACAGAACAGGCCTGATCTTTCTCTTTGAATTTTGTCAATAACGAAACATAAGCAAATTTAGAAATTAGTTCATGAATCATATATATATACAGGGCATGACTCACCTTTGCCTCATTATGACAATGACGGCAATCAAAGATCTCATTACAACAAGGTGCTCTAATGTGACACCTCCGATGATAATGCGGGCATCTGCAAAGGAAAGCATAAAATATAACCAAATTTTAAAAGAATAATTAACCTGTAAAATTTAAAATGCAAACAGGAAAAAACCTTACCCATATTCCATGCAACCCTCATCTACTTCCAAGGGCTTCAAATCCGTTGATTCTACCATATATGTGCACTCTTCATTTGATTGCTCAGGGCAAGAACCCACTGAATTTGTTTTGTTAACTTTGCATGCCACATGTCGGAATGTTTTGGACACAATTTGTTGAGATTCAAAACTCTTAATTTCTGCTTCTCCCGTTAAAGGCACCATCTTTGAACAACAGTGACTTTATAAGAGTGGACACCAAGCCTTGATCACCTGCATGTAGGAATATATTCAGACAAGATTCTAAAATTCAAAAGTAAAGTCACCCGATCAAGCCAGGCAAACATCCCATGAAATTGTTGCTTCTTCTATACTGCTGCAGATCTATTGAAATCAGCAACAACATAATCCAAATAAGGCTGAACAGCTCCAAAGTCCAAATCAGCAATACTCCAAGAGAAGAACATCAAAACAAGTAGATCTATAATAATCCCATTAACAGTTATAATGCAGCATTGAGAACTCCAAAGCCTCCAACTGTAAATAGTAAGAATAGCATGACATGATCACTTGATTCCTTCAAGAAGTCCCGGAACCAAAGTCCAATTATTCTGGACATGACCAACCTATTGTAAGAGCAATACATCACACAATCAAATGCGTTCTGTAAAGTAACAAAACATGAGGGAAGTAGCAAGAGAGTGGAGAAATACGCTGTGTTGATTTTCCATCAAGGAGAAGCCTACCCCTCGTTTGGAAACTCCGAACCAAGTCTCCCCTGAAAACTGAACTTACCCAAAAAAAAAAAATATATAGTCAGAATACGACAGACATCCTGTGTCAGATCAAGCTTATCCCAACCTCTGATCTCAGCTCATGCTCTTCTCATCAACCAAGTTCCCAAATTAGCAAGGAGGCTTATGACTTCAGCAACTTTGAACCAGAAAATGAGGAGATGAACCACCTAGACCTAAAAGAGTATCTACAGATCGATTTCCATCAAAGGCAGATGGAATAGGGTGGCGAACATCGTCCAGCTAAATCAACATAATCTTCAAATAAATTCAAAAAAAGGACACAGACATCCGGAATGTGATAGGAGTGGCCAATAAAGGATGAGATATTGAACCCCAGGCTCCATCCGCATAAAGAAGGCCATTTAGAGAAGATGGTACATAACTGTCCTAAGTTCTATGTGCAGAACCAGTTTACAGTTCAGCTATATGAGAAACAAGCAAAAACTTTCCGGTGTCAACATTCTCAGACTTCTTAGGAAAGCATATATGTGCAGAACACTGAAGTATAATAAGCTCCTGCATAAAGGATCCTGAACAGGATAGTCACGCTCATTCTCACCAGTCATAAAATACTTCTGGATCTCACTAGGCATCCAGAAGCAAAGCCAGCCAGACCTAGAAATCTAATTATAGCTGACAGGGAAAGAAAGGGTTTTCCCTCCAAGTAAATTCTTTGTTCGGTCAGTCATGTTTCTGGTACAACCCACTTTCATCTCTATCACAGCAAAAAAAAAAAAAAAAACCATTCCTTACTGCTGTGATCACACCATCAAAGCATCTGTCATTAAAACCACTGCATACATTATACACACACACAATCCATCACCTTTTTGGTACAACCCACTTTCATCTCTATCACAGCAAAAAAAAAAACATTCCTTACTGCTGTGATCACACCATCAAAGCATCTGTCATTACAACCACTGCATACATTATATACACACACAATCGATCACCAAAATTAGAATTCTTCTCCGGGACTTCTTGCATACATGGAGAACACAGCAAACGTGCAGTTTTACCAATTAATGATTGTTTAATTTCATTTAATTTTGATAATTTCCCAAATGAAATCAAATCAACAAAAAAATTATCAACCAAACGTTAAAAAGTGATTAAAAAACCTCAAATTCTGTCAGTTACAGCTTCTGAGATTAACAAAAAAATTAGGTTAACTCAGAACTAACATCTGCAATCAGATTATCAAACAACACACATTAAAATAAATAAATATATAAAATAATAATAAAGAACATCTAAGTTACTTGTACATTATCATAGAAATGAAAAAAAAAAGAGTAGAATTAAGAAATGGAACTACAGTATTAACTTATATAATAATTATTCTAATATTTATTTATACGGAATAACGAACTTTCAAAACGATGGCGGCGACGACCAAGGTGACTTCGCCGATACGAACTGGCAGTAGAAGTCCCGGAGCTCCGATCAGAGACTAAAGATTATATATAATTCGCGTGTGGTGTTTTTTATGTTTTGTAGAGGCTGGTGGTTGGTTATTTATACTAGTAAGTGAGGAAGGGTGGTGTCTCTGATGCTTCCTGTCCTCTGGCAGCCTTTCCAGAGACTTCTAAAGTAGTAAGTAATCAATAAATCTTATGCTGTTGACAGCTTTTCGTGCCTAAATTACTATATCGCCCTTCTATCTCTCCAAAATATCCTTTCGCCTTTCTCGAATAATTATTATTCTGTTAAAAAAGAATGAAAATAATAATAATAATTTAATATACGGTAATTCCACTATATTATGAAAATATTAAAATCATGAAGAATTTAATTTTCTTATTATTTCGTAATTAATATGATTTTCTATAAGGTAATATAGTTCACTTTTATGAAAAAAATTACTTAATTGCAAACTTCTCATAAAATCGAATTATTTAATTTACAAAAAAAATGATATAGAAAAATAATGATATTTTATTTTTATAATATTCTACATTTATAATAACAGGATACTATATGATTCCTTTGTTTTAACCAAAAAAATCCCATAACAATATTTTTAGCACCTCAGAAGTCAAAATAATTGTTAGCCTAATAAAGATTCTTATACTTTTATCATGTATTCCCTCTGTTCCATAATAATTGTCTTTTTAAAATTTTTTTTATCCCAAATTATCTGTCGCTTACAAAAATTAATGAAACATTAATGATACTTTTTTCAAGTTTACCCTTATCAACACTATAAATTACAACTGTTATAAGTAATTAATGAAGAGTGGGGTAAAGGGTAGTTTAGTCAATAAGGATATATTTACCCAAAATCTAGATGATTTAATGATTATCCTTAATATGTGTGCACAAACCTTAAAAGACAGATATTTTGAAATAGAGGGAGTAATATTTAGAAAAAAAATCTTTTTTATGGGAGAAAATAGTGGATTTTTCTAAGTTTGATATAAATGAATTTCGTAAAATTTTATGAACTTTATTTGTAAACTTATAATTTATTATATTTAATTTCAATTAAATTTTACTTAAAATAATAAAATTTTATTTACATGAAAATTGATTATAAATAGATTAAAATTTATCAAATTAATTTTGTGAAATTTGTAAGACTTTAAACTATAAGGGATAAAAAAATTTGTTCCAACAAATATATTCTTAAATTTATATTTTTAGTTCAGAAGACCAAACACAGTAATTCATTTATAAATAAAATATTATATAAAATTTATTTTTAAATTAAATGATTTTTTATAGCATGCTAAGCAAAATCTAAAAGCATTTTAAACTAAATATTTAATAAAACAAATGAGTTTAACATTGTATAAATTAGTTAAATATTAACTCAACAATAACTTTTTTAAAAATAGTTTGATATAATGATAGTACCATAAGATTTTATATTATTCAAAACATTTTTAAACATTATTTAAATGCAGCTGAACAATTGTATTGAAATGGTGAAAATATTCAATTTTTTCTAAAACAATTATATTTTTCTCTTCGACTGTGAACTTCATTTACAAAATTTTATGCATTGATTTTTTTAAAATTTGGTTTTTTTTATTTAATAAAAGAGTACAACTTTAAGTAGATAATTCAATTATATAAAATTATTTTTAATGAATAAATCTAAATCTAAATTATAATATAAAATTGACTCTTTTTTGAAATTTATTAAGTTTACGTTGATGAATTTATTATGAGTAATATATTACATGTGACTGACACTTAATTATTTTATTAAATAAAATTTAATTAATTTTTTTTATTTATCATGTGTTTGATAAAAATAAATTTTAGATGATATTATGTTTTATCAAATTCTGTTAAAGTGAATCCAATATTTAGACAACTTCTTTTTTATTTCATAACCAAAATTTATTTTTTTCTATATACCAATTCAAATTCAAATTAATGACATTAATTTTTTTTTCATTTAGCGATACTTAATTTCATTCAAATCAATGACATGTAATTTTTTTTTCATTCAACTATTTATAATCGAATCAAGTGTTGAAACAGAATCGATCAAATTATTTATAATCCAGAAGTTGATGAAATGGAAATATGCATAATCCTACTTCATGTAGTTAGGGGGAAACCATTTAAAAAATGGATTTGAGACATGTTTTTACCTCTAAACTTTCATGATTTTATTTAGTGTGTTTCAAGATTTTACTTTTAATCTATTAAATCCTTAAGCTTAAAATTTTTACGCATTCAAACAATTTTATCATACGTCAAATGCATATGATTCAACGTCATTATGTTTTTTTTTTATTACATGTGAAGTTGGTATTTAACAAAAAAAATGTTTAAATATTATTAAAAAAAGTACAAATTTAAAAGTTTGGGAGGTTAAATATAAAGTTTAGAATATAATTAGAAAAAATTATGAAAGTTGGAAAAAAAACATGTGGTCAAATATACTTTCTCCGTCTCATATGTTTATTCCATTTTACTATTTTTTGTGGCTCAAAATTTTAGTATTTTTTTTATTCCTAGAAGTAGTGATCTTATAAAAATTATATAATACTTCTAATTAATTAATTTAATTGTTCTTATTAGAAATTACAATTCATATTTATTAGTTATTTTAGATATTTTTAAGAGAGTCATATTATTTATTATTTAAAAATTATTTTTCTTAAATATTGTGTATCTAAAAATGGACTAGATATTTAGCGCGGGAGAGGATATGATGCTTATAAAGGTCAAGCTTGGACGCTAATTAATTGGTGGGTAAAGGGAAGCTAATGAGGTAAATAAGTGACGATGGATTGATGGATAAGGATAAACATTAGACATCAGCTGATTTGATTTCGATTATTTTTTTAATTTTCTTCTTTCATGGAAGCAAGGTAAGGCCTGTCAGTGACCGACTTCTGTTCTTTAAAATTTGACTGTTTCTGTGGATGTTCGACACGTGTACTGGTCGGTGAGACAAGTTGATGTCAGATTCTGGCTAAAAAATCTTGTTCCTTGATGATGTAGAAAGGTTACTGTGATATCCCTTTAAATATCTTTTACTAGACTTGTTTCCATAAGTCATACCTACATTTTCATTGACGGCTATCTAATTTTTGCACCATATTTTTTTTTGAACAACAATTTTTGCACCATATTGGTGTTACTTTGTTTTTTTTTATTTCTTTCTTTTTATATTTTTCAATTGTTAAAATTGCGGTTGAAAATTCTATTATCCATTGTAATGCCTTTTCGGTTGTTTCTTTGCTCTTTATTATTTAAAAAATTACTCCGATATTATTTTGAAATTATTGACGAGTTTTTCTTCAAATCATTGATATCGAGAATTTAATTGTCACACCCGTA
>CANYLF012531894.1:0-12156 GCA_948193215.1 Bocquillonia castaneifolia
TAATAATTAATATGAAATAAAAAGAGAAAATATAATGTGCCTTTATAATGTATACATTCAAAAATAAAGTAATAATATTTTTTTAAATTACTTTAAAATTATATGACTATTTTTTAGAAAATAAACATTATTTTTGTTTAAATTTTCTTCAAATTTTCTCTTATAATCTAATTACTTGTCATTATTTTTAATACACTATAATCATTATTATTTAATCTAAATATACAATAAACTCAAACAAAATCCAAACAAGCATAAATTAGTAATATAAAAACTCCAAGAAATTTCTATATAACTACCCAACTAATCATTTTTCAATATTTATAATAATTTCAAAAAATATAGCAATTAATAAATAAAAAATTTTAAAAACCAGAAATTTAATTAAATTAACAGATTTAATTAATTCAAAAAATAAATTAAAGTAACAGAATTTAATTAATTCAAAAACATAAATTATTAACATAAAAACTCCAAGCAATTTCTATATAACTACCCAATTAATTATTTTTCAATATTTACAGTAAATTCAAAAAAAATTCAGCAAGTAATAAATAAAAAACTTTAAAAATCAGAAATTAAATTAATTTAACAGAATTTAATTAATTAAAAATAATACATTATATTGACAGAATTTACTTAATTAAAAAAAATTAATTATTTTTCAATACTTACAGTAAATGCAAAAATTACAGCATTTATTTTAGAAAAAATTTAAAAAAACAGAAATTTCCCAAACCCTAAAACAAAACAATAATCACATAAAATTAAATGAACATTGTAAAAGTAACCAAACCCTACAACAATATATAATCACATTAAATTAAACTAAAATCCAAACACAATAATATATACATTATATTATTTATACTATTTTTCTCTAAAAAAAATTAAAAGTTATTAAATAATTAATAAATTAAGAATTTACATACCTAATGAACTCCGACCGGTGATGAAGCAGCTCTAGGTGACAATGACAGCGCGACGGCAGCAGCAGCAGCAACACCAGCAAGAGGGGGAAGAAAGAAGAAGGAGAAGAGAAATAGGAGGAGGGAAATGAAGAGGGAGAAAAGGCTGGAAATGGGAGGGAAGGAGAAGAGAAATGGGAGGGAAGAAGGAAAAACGCAACTGTTTTAATTCCGACCTAAAATTAGCGAGTAAATTTTTTTAATCGCTGTATTTGTTGCTGACGTGTAAAAAAACACTTAGCGATCAAATAGAGACTAATCTTTTAGTCGCTACACTTTTCCTTTTTATGCTATTTAACTCCCTTTTGGCGACTAATTATTTTAATCGCTAAATAGTCTCCATTTAGTCACTCTTTTTTTGCGCTAATTTAGCGCCAAGTTTAGTGACTAAATGGAGATTAATATTGTGTTAGTCGCAAAATATAATCGCTACTTAGTCGCTATATCTCTGACCCTCGTTTACCTCTAAGTAGTCGCAGTTTAGTCGACAAATGCGACTAAATGTTTTAGTCGCTATTTGGCGTGTTTTTAGTAGTGTTTAAAACGCTACGTGTAATTAATCAAAACAAGTTCTAATCCTTATATGGCTTTTGGGCAGCTGTAATTAGATCTTGAGATGTATAAATATATCAAAATTAAAACTAAAAAAGGGTTGTTCTTCTCTATTTAAAAAAATTGATGAAAATTTTATAAAATTTTTCATCATTCAAACTATTGAAGTATGGATTAAAGATTGAAAACCTAAAATTAAAGCGCATGAATTGAAGATTGAACACTTAAAATTAAAAAGGTATGTAAATTTTTATTATTGTACTATATATTCATTGGTACTCAAGTAATTTGGTTTAACTTAAAAAGTAAAAAAATGATTTGTTAACATACTTATATTAATAACGAGCACGCACCTGAGGAAAAATTAGTATATAAAAAATTATAAACTCCTCAAAGTAAAATATAAATACTACTCATGTCGATAGGGGTGAAAGGTACACCCACCCTTTTACAAGACGGGAACCCACGTTTACAAGAAGCATCAAAACGACACTGTTTAGCAATTCCATAAACCCCTAAAACGGTCCCAAGAAATCTCCACAATCAGAAAAACCCTAAACTCTCCGATCAAGACCGCATGGCCTCACAATCCCGACGGGGCGGAGTAACACTCCCGGCGAGGAAATCGTCAAAGCCACAGACAGAGGCTACAATCCTCACCAAACTCACAAACTCGGAAATCGTCGCAAAAGGCAAACAAGCTGCAAGCGACACCGTTTTCGTCACGAAGAAGCTCCTTCGTAGCACCGGAAAAGCCGCTTGGATTGCGGGGACCACATTTTTAATCCTTGTGGTTCCTCTTATTATAGAGATGGATCGCGAGCAGCAGCTCACTGAGCTCGAACTTCAACAGCAGAGCCTCCTCGGAGCTCCGCCCCAAAAGTGAAACTTTAAAAACGGGTCGTGTCGGGCCGGTGGTCGGATCAGGTTAGGGTACTAATTTTGCAGCGGATGTCGCATTAATAAATATCATTTGATTCTTTTTTTGTGTTATCTTGTTAAAGAATCTGATACGATATGATAACATTTCTAGGGTTTTATATGATTTTGTATGTTTTTAATTGTTATTAAGCTCTTTGAATGCATAGCTTAGGAATAATTAATTTGAATGAACCTTTTGATAATATTTCTTGATTGTTAGTTTAGATTAGAACAGCTTTTGTTTTGGCTTAGAATGCAATAATATAATAGAGAAGTTTGATAAGGTTACAGGACTTGCTCAGAATGTCTTAAATGTGTTGTGTATAGCATAATCTATTGAAGAACTACTTTGTAGGGCTAAAGCGTTAGACGAATGTAGTTCAGTGATCGTAGTTGATGAGCAGAAGTATCTAATTGCAGCTCATTTGTTTTTGCTAATATATGCATTGCAACGATATCGATTTGTCAATCTTTTGAGGATGCAAAATATTTGGCATTAGTTTAGCTTTTAAGGCTTTATCTTTTCAAGTTGTTTTGAATTGATAATTCTTTTTCCCCCTCTTTTTCTACTATTGCTGATCAATTCACTTTTAGCAATTGTAGATTAGCAGTGCAAGTTTCTCTATTCTACAGTAGGATAAGTGCTGCATTCAGTTAAAACTTAAAACCGGTTCATGAGTTTTTTTGAATGATAAATTGATAATTCTGTTTGATTACCTTTGTCACTTCAAAAATATTGAGATTTTCACTGAAAAAGAAATTGAAAGGAGTTTTTTTTTTCTATCTTCTGCTGATTATGGGGTATGAAAACAGAATTAGTTTGTATGAGAACTTGTTGTCTTCTCATCTTGTTCAAAATCCTTGCATACTTATAGAAAAATTATGGCAATGTTTGCTTTCAGAGTTTTCAAGGACTGATTTTCAAGAGTCCATATATTTTAGAAAAATTTGTTGTTTGATCGTATAAAATTAGGCTGAATTCCTTGAAATTTGCAGAATTGTTTTTATTGGATTTTTGCTAAATCTGTTATTAATGAATGATGGATTGTGCTTAAATCTTTTTATTCCAAAATACCTTAAATTTACTATAAATTTTGAATGCATGCTAGTCGTGAGAGAGTATTAAAAGTCCAAGACAAGAGCCCATTAGAAAAACCTTGATTTTTAGTTTCATAGATTTTGACAAAATCTAGAATTAAGTCCTAAATTTAAACATTAAGTGCATGGAATCATGTTCCTAGTTGGATAAATCAAAATGAACCATCAGACAATATAAATTTGAGAGAGCTGCACTGAAATGAAGGCAGGATTGCGGTTCAGCTGATTCTAGTATTGGTATGCAGTTGCTTACTCGATCTTTTTTAGCCTAGCTGATCCATATTTACATAGCAGCCAATAAATTTTCGGCTGAATAGTTGATGGCCACTACCCAAATAAGGTTTAATTTTTGATACTGACTGTTGCAAGTTTTTGTTGGATGGAATACTATGTTGAAGAATCGATCATTTATGTGCTAATTTGTAGCTCAAAGTCCACATCACGTTACGAAAATGAGTTCTTCATATGGTCATATGGTGGAAGGTAACTGGGGAACCCACATCATTAAAAGTGCTTTATTGTTGGAACGGTAGGGATGTTTTCTCTGTATATTGTTTCCCTCTTTCTGACAAAAAAAGAAGGCCTGTAAATGTTCCAATCACTGAATTGGGTGTTTATGGAGTTAAGCTGGCCTTGTAATTAAAAATATGATTAGAAGCTTTACTGTCCCTTCTTGCTTAACTATGAAGGATAATAATTTAAAAAGATTTCTCCACAAGGAAAAAAAAGGATATAATAGTTATGACATCGATCTTTTATTGAAAAAAGTCAGTCCAACAATAGCAAATCTAAGGTGGTCTTTTATGAGAAAAAGCAATAGGCATTGTTACCTTCGTTTTTAAGTTCTTAATGATTTTCCTTCAACTTTGAAGATTTATTTAAGAAAAACAAAGGTAAGTTCTTTTAGCATTTGAAAAGTATTTGTACCTTAATATGCATGCATCGTGCTTTTAGTTATGTAGTAAAAGTGAGGCTGTCCAAAGTGGGTATTGAAGTTCAAATTTCACCGAAGGCAATAATCTTCATGCAACGCTTGAAAAAAAGAACTGGAGATTTATTTATTTTATTAAATCTCAGTTACAAATTGAACTCATGTATCCTATATGGTTGTATTATAAAATAAAAGCTTATAGATCAGTGGGCTACATTATTGTAATTTTCTTTATTTACAAAATCAGCATTTTATTTTTTTTTAAATTAATACTGAAAACACACATGTTACAATTACAGTACACATACACACTTCAAAACAGAGGTAGAGACACATGAATTCATATATATATACAACACAACATGTTTTTTAATTAGCAGATATTTCAAAATTGAGTCCATTAGAATATGAGTTATGTATTAACATCACAGCAAAGGCAAATCAGCCACCTGAAGGCTGAAGGGATAAACCCAAAATATGCATGGCAATCAAGCAAGTGGTATTTGAGTACAATTATTTTTATAAAGCAGCAACTTTTCTTAAAAAAAAAGAAAAAACTAGAAAGCAGCACACATGCTGAAGTGGGCTGATTTTTGTGGCCTAGGAATGGCACCAATAGATACTTTCCACCACATTCTAAGCAAATACCTAAAGGTGTTTTTTTTTCCTTAAATAAATCAACTAATATCCAATCTGCCTTTGATCAAATTACATAAAGCAAATGAAAAACATTAAAAAATTTCCCAAATGGGTTTGGCCAACTAGGTTGACAATAATGCAACCGTATTAATCAAATGTTAGTCGTCATTTGTGACTATATACATATGGAGAAGTTGAAAGCGTACAAGGATGAGAAAAGGTATGCACCGTGATTAAATCTTGAAAATGGTAGTCATAGGACTGATATAAGACAATTGTATATTTAGCATTAATGCTGGCTGCTAATTAAGTTACATGAAAAGGAGCAACTACTAAAGTTTAGAACAGTATATGCTTTGCTGGGACATAAATCTTCACTCACAATCACAATCCCCAATAAAATTCTGCCTAACTTTGATCCATTCCTTTTCTTTTTGTTCTCAACTATTCTTCTCTCTTCTCTAAATACCAGAGAGGCAGAGACCCACCATCAAACATTTTTAGAATGTTCAAACCCCACTAAATAATATGCACAAAATGGCACTAAACAAAACAAATTTCCATGTATAATATATATAACTGATAAAGCTTTCAAAGTTTTTCTTTCTTCTTTACAATTACAATACTATAAAGCTACAAGTAAGAAAAACTGCAAAAGAAGTACCCAATTTAATTCCAACTTTCATATTTACCCTTACGCTTCTTCATCACTGATCTAACAAACATCAAACATACAACTAGAAATCCCAAAGCTGCTACTCCTCCAACTGCAATGGCCACTGTTCTCTGTGTGTGGTTCTTCCCTGTCCCAACCACCTCTACAAAACAAAACCACATGTTTTAGCATTAAAATCTTTGACCTAATTTTCCAACTATAAAAGTGTATATATATAATTATATATAATCACATCACAAATAAAAACCCCACCTTGCTGCCTTGTTCTTTAAACATCCTCAAAAAAAAAGAAAAAAAAAAGGAAAGGAAATACCATCTTTCATTGCTAAAAAAGCCCAACAAAACAGAGAAAGCCCCTGCACTAAAAAACAGTAAAGGCTCCAACTTTGACCATGTTATTACTGTTAGCGGTCAAAAAAAAATCTCCTGTCCCATTCATGTATCCTTTGTCCCACTTTAATATTACACATAATAACATTACACATGTCGTTCATCTTCATCATGAAAGAAACACATAATTAAGGGTCTAAACATATCAACAGATAATCTTCTAGCTTCCAGGATAAAGAAATTAAAAAAAAAAAACTAGATATTAGAATCTGAATAAAGAAATAAATCTTTACTATAGTAAAATGTCTTAAACAATAATCAAATGGTTAAAAAAAAGTTTTGTGCACCCATAAGTATGAAATATTTAATAGCCAGTGTATCTAAAGGAATATAATATAAAAATAAGGTGCAAAAGAGATGTGTGTTTCAACATTACCTGATGCTGAACCAATAGGAGGCCTAGGCACTCCATTTGGGTAATAGCTATAACTAATATAACATTTCTGAAGATAAATTTGCCCTGAAATTGAGTCACCACACTGATCTTTAACACTTTGAACAGAAGTTTTCAAGCAAGTTCCACAATCATTACTTGATAAGTCACTTTCACATTGACCTAAAACATAAACAGTCTGGTAATTCCCAGTGTAAAATCCATTTTTTACACTATTTACTATTGTATAAAGAGCAGAACTTCTCAGCTCTTCAAACCCAGTTCCACCAGCCCGAGTTGACCCACAAACCTTGTACACGAACTCAGTCCCAGAATTCTGCTTAAACCCAGAAATTTCATATCTTAGATAACACCCACTTAACTGAACCCTTACTGCTATCACTTCCCCACAGAGTTTCTTAATCATTTCTGGTATTTTGCTAACACATGTGTAGCACTGAGCTGTTGTCAGGTCACCTCTGCATTGATACATCCCTGCAATGGCATTTTGGCCATCCCCAGAAGTTGCTGTAGAGAAAATCTTTTGTGATGATTGTGAAACTAGAGATTGCAAGAGGTTTTTCAGGTTGGAAGAGTAGATCCCAGATGGGTCTTGGATTTTTTGATTAGCACAACCTTTGAATACTAAAGTTGTGTAATCTGCAGCAATAGTTGACACTACATAAAGCTCAAAAATTGTGATCAAAGACAGGGAAATAGAGAGAAAGGAGAGAGCTTGTTTTGCTTTTAGAATACCCATTTGTTGGATATGGATGAAAGTTTTATTTATTTGCAAGATTCAAGCCATTTAAAGGGTTCTTCTTCTTTTACTAGAGTGTATAGAGGTGGGTTTTGTCTGAAATCAAGAAAATTGAAAATGGGTTTAGTTTTAAATATGTCTTTTTCTTTAAGTTATTGTCCTTAGAGAGGAAGTGGCTTTTTTGGAGGTGGTGTTTATTTTGTTGCTTTCTTCTTTTCTCTCTGCTTTTAATTGCTTTGCTTATTGCACTATAACTCTTTTAACTCAATAAATTTTTTTAACTCAATAATTTGTGTTAAGTATCATTGAGTAGATAAATTGATGATTTGGATTGATGAAATAAAAGTAAAATAATTCTACTGATTATGATGATATGGATTAGAAAGGGTAATTAACAATGATAATGAAATTATATAAATGGTACTTTGACTATGAGATGTTACAAAGAGAATATGATCAGATCAGATCTGATTCCGGGCTCTGATTTTGGAGTACAGTAGTATACATTAACACTATTCATTTTGACTACAACAATGAAAATATTGGGAAAAAAATGGCTTTGCCTCTCATATGGATGGTGTGCTCTAGCTGTTTGTGACAGCTCTCAATTTATTATTATTATTATTAGTATACTACAAAAACAGCTTCTGGTTTCTCTAACTAGAATAGTTAAATCCCACCACTAAATCCACAGGCCAAGACCTGGTTCAAATCCCAGACTTGCTAAGTTTTAAATGGAGCCTGATTGTAGGTCCCATTAAAAATAAGCGTGGAGATTCTCACCCACAGTTAGAAAAATAATAACACTAATAAGACTAACGGTCCTGACTCTATAGGAACAGTCTAATAATAAGACAACTGTTAAAAAAAAAAAAAGTTAAACCCCCTCCTAAAAAAGATCTAGAATAGTTAATAAGTGATGATATTTATTCAGAGATAATAATGGAGATTTTTTTTTGATAAAATAATTATGAAGATATTAGTATATAATTTCTGAATTTATTATTAAGATCGTTAGGTTTGGGATAGTGAATTTTTTATAAAAGTTTAACATTTTGTTTTAGCAAAAATCAATTTTTTTTCAATCGTGATAACATAATGGAGAAGGACTTAACCATATTTATTTTATGTAATAAACAAGTGTGTAATACGTTTTAGTAGGTTCTTCAAGCTTGACTTTGAGTTTAAATTATGACATGCACTCCTCACATTGTAACTATACTCCACAAATATGGATCATCTAATAAATGTGTGCAACAAATTTAGGGATTTTTTCCTCATGATTCTTTTCACTAATATTTGTTTACTCCCTCAATGTCATTCTTATTTGATAAAAGATGCATTTTTAGTGTTCAATTCTAATTTTTATATATTTTTTACATTTCAGTGATGGATTTTTTTTTTTTATGAACAGATATCCGGGTCTCCGTTTTTCGGTTGACCCGACTAATTTTGAGCAGGTGTTGTTACATGTCCCTCCGTAAGGGGTGCTGAGAAAAGTCACAGATCAAACCCGCGACCTTTCTAGCAGCACAAGTGGTCATTAACCAGCTAGGTTGTTACTCCTTGGGTTGGATGGATTTTTTATCCTTATTATCTTTTGAAAAAAGAGTTTTAACTACTACTAAATAGAAGTATTTAATACATTAATTAGGTATAAAATTAAATAATTATTTTATTTGCTAAAATGAAAAAGAGGGAGTATTTTTAAATTGTGAAACTCCTCTCTATGATAAGAGTTCATGATGGTGTGAATTAAATATTTTTTTGCATTTGATATACATATATAAATTGTTTTAATAATAATCCCAATACAACTTCATTGAAAAGGTTGTTGGTTTTGAACTTTTGATTTTAATTTAATGGGATACATAATTCTCGATGTTGAATAAATTTTAGTTCATCTTAAATTAAAAAAAAAAAAACTTGCGAGATGGCCATGTGAACGAGTTCAAACTTCAAACTCAAAACTAAGTCATATAAATATGGGGTCTTTTCATAAGTACCAGTTTTTCTAAAATTAATTACCGACAGCACAGTTTGACTATTCTGTTTTTAACAATACAGCGTTGAATTTTTTTATTTTCAGCTCCACGATTTCTTTCTTTTTATTTTTACAAATAGAGTTTGTCTTCTTAAACAAGAAACACGTAATTTTCCTGCAAAATACAAACGAGAAACACGTTTTCCTCCTCCTCCTCTTCCTCCTCCTTCTATCTGTATTTGTTTTAATCAAAAAATGATGTTCAACGGAGCAACATCAAAATTTGTAACAGCAACTAGAAAAAACTATCATTGAAAAGAGAGAATAATGAATTAATTATTGAAATCCCTGTAGCAACCAAGAGGGGTGAATTAGTTGTGTAGCAAAAATAAACTTAAATACTTAATTAAAACTTTCAATCACATAGCGGAAGCAATATAATTACTCAAACACAATGATAATCAAACTAACTGAACAATAAATCAAGAATAATTAAGCAAACAAATAAATCAAGGAAATAAACAATTAATCTTAATCAAACTCAATCAGACTCAATCAATATGAAAATGTAAATAGATTAAGGAGAAAAAAATCAAATACAAAATTTATAGTGGTTCAGCCAACTCCTTGCCTACATCCACTCCTCAGGCTCCACTTTAGATTTTCCACTATCTTTGATCCTTTTGAGGGTTCAAGATCAAAATCCAAGTGTTTTCTTTGGCTCACACTCAAACTTTTACAATGTTTTTTTCTAATGCTAACACACAACCTTCAATGTGTTTTCAATGGCTAACACAAAACCTAAACGAGTGTTTTATGGTTAATACAAAACCTTCAACTATGTGTTTTAATGGCTTACACAAAAACCCTAAAACCCAAGTGTTTCTTAGGCTAACACTTAAATCTTTCACAGCGATGAAATTAAAAGAAGAAAAGGTTTTTCTAACTCACTCTCAAAGTTAAAGATCAATTACAAATGGTTGGAGTCAATTACATGTGGGTTTTTGATGATTTCGGAGCTTAATGATGCTGCAAAGTTGTTTCTTACATAACCAAAATGTTTTGGAACTCTTCTCTTAACCCATTTGATGTCCTAGGTGTTTGTATTTAAGCTCCCATGAAAATAGAGCCGTTACACATAAAAAAAAATGGCTAGTTAAAATCATCATCTGGTATATCGTAGCTGGGCTTGCTTGTGTAACTCTCTATAATTTTTTTGCTGAATTAGCTTTCGCAACAGATTGTTACACTTTTCACAACGGTCAGTGCGGTCTTAAAACCTTCATAACTTTCTATATACAACTTCAAATGCTCTAAAAATTTTATGATATAAACTTCCACCCTTTCTATACAATTTCATATCTCACAAAATTTTTTCAGTTCCATCATCTTTATGCCTTAAAAAATCAAGACATTTTCCTACTCATATTTTTTAGCAAGTCTAACTCCGACATGAATTTCTCCCAATATAAAAATCCTTTTGATTTGATTAAAATGCCATATGAAACTAGACATGTAGGGATACAATTCCATAGAATTTCATGTCAAATTTCCATGCCTACAACATTTGGCATCATTTTTACTATGACCCATCTGCATTTACCTATGCATTCAATCATGAGCATAATTCACATAAAAAATCATAACTCACAAAATAATGCTCCAAATTGAATTCCAATTTTTGATCTATAAACTAGACATCCATAGCTTTCCATCCATATATGATTTGACCATATATCATCCCTTTAGCTAAATGAAAAAGCTACTCCAAAAACAGACTTTGTGCATTCCCAAATTTATCTAGTTTTCAATTCTTTAAAACTAAATTCTGCAATGTCTCTTAGCATTCCCAAAACTCTCCAAATCACATCCTTAACTCATTATCATCAAACTCTCACCAAATCCTAAGTGTTTTAATAAGTTTTACATTTAAACATATTCACCTAAGCTAATATCATTTCCCAAGCTTAGCCTAACCAATTCTCATGTGTTTTACTTAGGTTTACACTTAAACCTATCCACCTAAACTAATACCCTTTCCCAAGCTTAGTCTAACTAATTCCCAAGTGTTTTAGTTAGGTTTACACTTAAATCTATCCACCTAAATTTTCATTTACTCTTACACTCATCAACACTCATTCAAATCTTCATATAACATCTTGAACACCATTAAGAACTTCATCGTCATCATTCACAATCTTCATTCACTACCAAAACTTCCTCAATGGCACTTAGTTATCTTCATCAAATGCTCTTGTACACTTTCATTGCATCCATCACCTATAAAACACTTAACAGACATATTAGCACTAAGATAATATTTTCCATTATCAAAATCACTAATAGATCCTTGGGGTCAACAATTATCTATGTAATTTTTTTACATCATAACTATATAAGTTATTTACTTTTCTTTCTATATTAGATATCGAAAGTTTTATTCTTCTTAACTTTTAAGATTTGAACAAGAATAAATCAGAAAAAAATTGATTTTTTAGGTTTAAAAAGAACAAATCTATTTAAAATCAATATTTTATAAGTTGTTTTTTTTGTAATTTTTCATGTTTGTTATTAAAATTTTAATTGTCAATGTGCCATATGTACACTAAATAAAAAAAATTGATTTTATCAATTAAATATAAAATTTTATCGAACCTTTCCCTTTTTCTTGCTAAATCTGTCTTATAAGCAGTATACTTCTAGTACACTAATAGTAAACTTCCCGTATACATGAATTATGAAATTTAGTAAATTTTTTAAAATATCATTGTTTATATGGAGATAAAAAAAATCATGAAATTGTAAATAATAAGAATAGATAATTAATATTAAAAATTAAACTTTAAGTTTAAATTTTCTTGAAG
>CANYLF012531915.1:0-10928 GCA_948193215.1 Bocquillonia castaneifolia
TAATTCGAATTAATTGGAGTCAAATACCAAATGATTCTACCAAAACAATTAGCTTGTTCTTTATATTATTGATGGACATTTAATTTTTGTACCATGTGTCTAAAGTAATTTCTTACCTAGGCTGTCATGTATTTTTATGAAACTAGTCAATAAAAAACTGCCATGTATCCACCACATTACATTTATAATTTTTTTTTTAAAAAAAAGGAAGATTGTTATTGGTCGAATACATAAAAAATACAAAAATCCGGAGTAGGTAAGAATTTTTCTGCAAATAGAATTTCTCCGATCCAATATCTATATATCACTTTTTTTAGCTAAATCGCCAGATAAAACACTAATAATACATGAATGTAAATTTTAGAGAAGTGATGGTTCCATGGCCACCATGATCCTGAGTATATCCTTTCTGCGGGTCTCTGCAACCAATAAACATGTCAAAGCACGACAAGACGATGATGTCCCGATGGCACTTCGATGCCTAAGTTAGAGAAGAATACTCAAGACAAAATAGAAGGGTTTTTCTAGGGTTTTGAAGAATAGAATTACCTCAGCTATCCTTGTACTATTTATTTTATAGTGTGGCAAGGATCAAGGGTTTCCAGGGGTACCATCGTATGTACGCAGAACGTGTCCCTTGGTCCCCCAGGTAGGAATATTCAAGAATGGAATTGTTTACTAATGGGCTTAGCCCAATGGGAGGTACTAGTCAGGTCCATCAATATTCCCCCCCCAACGAGTCTGGAAGTTATATATGGCTTCCGCTGTTTGGAGTAGAAAAGATCCGGTCTTTTATGATATGGCGGCTACTAGTTAAATAACTCAAAGATCCACTGATGGAGTTTCGTGAAAAATTTTGAACTTTCGATTTTTCGCCTTTTTGATTTTTGAATTTACCGCTTCTTCTCTTTCCTCCTTAAAAGTCGCGTCCTTTTAATGTCAGATGTTTCATCTACTTGATGGACAGTTGTCCTATACGCGTCTTATCATTAATGACGCAACCCTTCGTGATCTGTTCTCTACAAATGACACCTTTAATTAGTATTTGGAAAGAACTATAATGCCCTTTTACTTTTATGATCATATGGTCTAGGATCTGCCACCTCGCTGGGTATGATTGTCCCAGTAAAAGAAGTTTTACCTATAAAAGACGATGCCTTCCTTCCTTCTCCCATTTCCTTGTTTTTCTGCTTTTCAGTTTTCTCTTTCCTCAAGTTTCTCCAGGAGTGTTTTTGTTGGTGCGAGCGGCTTCCTCTATTCTTGCATACGGATCCTTTTACCCAGCGTTGTACTGCCGTAATATCTTTCCTCCAAGTTCTTCCCTATGGCTCAAAATATTTCTTTAAATGATCATGTTTCTTACATAGATGATTTTAAAGAAAAAATGAAATCACTTAAAAAGATAAAATCTATTTATGATGATGATTATGAGTCTTTACAAGCATTTGTTAAATCCTACCCCCTACCGAAGGGCTATTCTTACTAACAACCCTTAAAAAGCCGTAGGGCTAAGGATGTTTTAGGTCCTACAGAAATAATTGTCTATGCCAAATAAATTGAGGTTGGCCTTCGTTTTCCTCTTGAACCCCTACTTGTAGAGTTTTTGAAATTGAAAAAAATTCCATTGGCTCAGTTTCATTCCAGCGGTATCTATAGCTTTTTAGCATTTTTGTACATCCATAGGGAGGCAGGTCTTAATCCTAGCGTGGAAAGATATATGCAGTATTTTAGTTTCACGCATAGGAAAAATGAGTATTACTTCTCTACGGGTGCTGGGGCTCCCGCGTGTAGGTTATGGGCTGTATCTCCTGATAAAGCCTATGATATCCATAAGAGGTACTTCTTGATTCAACATAAGGATGCATTTTCTGATCTTCCCCGTAAATGGGTAGCGTCTAAGAGCGTGAACCATAGGAAAGTGAAGTCCAAATTCTTAGATGTCCTTAAGAATTTTGCTGTCACTGAGTTCAACAAGGAAATTTCTTTGGATAACTATGTTAGCAACTACCTTTTAAAGAGGAATATTGCTGAGGAAGAAGCCTCAGATGCGGTGAAACAAGCTAAAGCTGCTAGGAAGAAGAAAAAGACTAGCAGGTTAAATGCTTTACAAATAAATGAACCGATAGATGACCAAATCCGTCCTGAGAATTCTAGTGAAGATACGGAGTTGGCCCGTTTGTTGGCTGAAATTGATGAGACCTACCCTGTGGAGTGTTCTGAAACCGGTCCATCGCATGTAAATGGTATACGATTATTCTTTATTTTCTTTCAAAGTTTTTGATTATTTCTTTATTTTCTTTGCTAATGTAGATGGAGTTCTCTTGAATGAAATTCATAGATCCGAAGAAGAAGAAGAGCCGAAAAAGAGTTGCTGCTGAGCTGATTCCGGAAGATCAAATCTTTGACCTGACTACCGCTGAAGCAGTCGGGGTTGATTCTTCTACTGACCAAAATTTGGTCAAGAGAACTCATAGGGAGGATGTTACTCAAGCGATTAACCTCCAAGTTGAGGCAGGCGGGTCCGATAATGCTGCACGTCAAATTGAAAAGACTCATGCAGCTGAAGAAGATGTTCCTTTTATGATGAAGAAAGTTTTTCTCACAAAACGTGGAGAGCCGCTCAACATCTTTGATTGGTTGGAAAAGCATAAAGACGAGAAAACCGTAGAGAGCCATATAACCATAAAGAGGCTTGTTGAGGCGGTTTGTTTACCTAAAGATATGGTCGATAGGCCGAACATTCCCAAAGAGGATATCATTAGCAATCTCCGGATGTATCAGATGGCTCTAAGCTTAATGTTTTGACTATATCAAATTTATTTGTGTATATATATATGTATGTTCTAAACTTTCATGATATTGTAGGCCATCTAAATTGGTGAGTTGCTGGAGGAGAATCGGCCCAAGGCGTCCAATGAAGCCACCGTGCAACTGAGATTTCTGAGATTCACCAAAACTGTGAAAAATTGGAGGAGCATAATAAACTTGCCGCCCTTGAAATAGCCTTATTGAAGGACACTGTGTAGGATTTGACTACCGCTAGGGATGACCTTCAGGATACAATAAAGAAGGAGCCGAAAACTACAGTTGTTTTCACCGGGTGGGTTTTATCAGCTTTTTCCAAAGCGTGTGTTAAAGCCTTTCACCTAAAGCTCCAAGATCCTGCTCTTCAACTTGTTGATATGAGAAAACCATATTTTGTCGATGATTGTACTGATGGGATTGATGTTGTTGCATTGGCAGGCAAGGTTTGAAAAAATTGTCTGGATGGGTTGGACGAGGAGTTTGATTTTCCTGATAAGGGGACTGGTGACAATGATATCCCTCTACCAATCTAGAGAGTTGCAAAGCAAGGTGATCATTCTGCTACGGTAATCCATGAAGATCCAGTTCCACAAAGCCAAACCCTTCTGGTCGCTGGAACCACTGTCGGCTCTTGCAGTGGTGCGACTGGAGATCGGGAAGGTGAAAGCCATCATACCGTTGCCGTGGATTAACTCACCCATCTTGTATCTTCTTTTTGTCTTTTGAATAACATTTCTGTCAAGCCGTTATTTATTTAAGCGGTTTTTTGCTTCTGTAATTTTAACTTTTTTGACCCGTTTACCTTTATAATAGTTTGTGATGCATGTTTCTTTATTTATGTTTACTTTTTGGTTGCCTTCTATTTACCTTATGTATTTTTTCCAGCAGCTTCATGAGATCTGCATATTCCCTTGTGAATCTCTCTTAGCAGGTGTAAACCATCATATACGCATCGGCACCATGGGTGTGATCTGGCTTTTAAGAAGAGGACTCCATCCTGATAATAGTAAAGTGAAGCCATTGCTTACAGGCGCTGAGCCACCTTTCTGTCATAAGGCAATTCCCCAATAATCTTATAAGCGATTATAGGCTTTATCCAATCGGCTATCTCCGCCACTTCCATTACTTCTTCTTTCTCAACACTTGGTGTCACTAATTCCTTTCTCAAAGGAACTTTATAAAAGGCGTCCTTCCCCTCTGCGGCTGCCTTTGCTAATAGGTCTGCCTCAACATTTTCAGCTCTTGGAATCTGACGGATCTCATATTATCCCCCTCTCTCCTTGATCACAGCTAACTACTTTTGTACCTTCTCTAGGTATTTGATCATCATCTGCTCTTTAGCCACAAAGTTTTCAGAGACTTGGTTGACCACCAACTGGGAATCACTATAGACTAACAGATTATCTGCTCTTACTTCTTCCGCCAATACAAGACCGACTATTAGTGCCTCATATTCTACAACATTGTTAGTTGCTTTAAATAGCAACCTTATAGCATATACAATTTGTATTTTACATGGTCCTACTAGTAGGATCCCTGCTCCGGAGCCATTATCCCCGCTTGCCCTATCAACAAATAATTCCCATCTTTCTACTGTTCGCTTGGGCTCAGCCAATTCCTGGTCTCCCGTCATTTCAGCTACGAAGTCTGCCAGGACTTGGGCTTTCAAGGCAGATCGTGGCTCGTATCTGATGTCATGTTCTCCTAACAGAACTGACCAATTCACCAGTCTTCCTGAAGTTTCGGGTCTTTCTAAGGCCTTCCTGAGTGGCATGTTTGTTCTGACCACAATTGTGTGAGCATGGAAGTACAGTTTCAACTGTTTGCTCATTTCTACCATAACTAGTGCCATTTTATCAATAGAGGGGTATCAGGCTTCGAATCCTTTCAACACCCGGCTCACATAATCGATCAACTTCTGCTCGCCACCTTCTTCCCTTATCAATACACTGGCAATTGTCTCGTTAGTTCCTACTAAATAAAGATAGAGTTTCTCCCTTGCCACTGGTCGACTCAACAAAGGTGGGGATGTTAGGAACTTTTTTAGGTTTTCGAACGCCAGTTGGTATTCCTCTATCCACTCAAACTTCTTCAGGCCTTTAAGCAGTTTATAAAATGGTAAAGACTTAAGAGCTGCACAAGACATAAACCTTCCTAGTGCTGTTATCTGCCCATTCAACTTCTGCACTTCATTCACACTTCTAGATGGCTTCATCTCGAAGATGGCTCTTACTTTCTTTGGATTGGCCTCTATTCCCTTTTCTGATGCCATGAAACCCAGGAACTTCCTAGATTTGATACCAAATATGCATTTAGCCGGGTTTAGCTTCATTTGGAATTTCTGCAGGACTTCAAGAGCTTCCCTTATGTAGCATGGGTGGTCTTCTTCCCTCTAGCTTTTGATAAGTAGGTCATCAACATAGACTTCTACATTTCTCCCGATCTGATCTTTGAACATATAATTCACTAGTCTCTGATATGTGGCGCTTGCATTTCTGAGGCCAAAAGGCATTACCATGTAACAATAAGTACCACTGTCAGTAATAAAGGCAGTCTAACCCTTATTGGCTTCATGCATTGGCACTTGAAGATAACCATTGGTGGCATCAGCTATTGAGAACATTTGGTGACCGGCTGTCGAGTCGACCATCTGGTCTATTGAAGGGAGCGGGTAGTTATCTTTTGGACAGGCTTTATTTAGATCTGTAAAATTAACACACATCCGATGCTTGCCGTTTGACTTCTTGACTAAAACCACATTTGCACACCATTTTGTATGCTGGATCGGCTCTATGAAGTTAGCCGCCTTTAGCTTGTTTACTTCTTCCTCTATTAGCCTCTATTTCTCCACACTGAACTGCCTCTTCTTCTGCCTTACTGGCTTGGCACCTGGGTCAACCCTTTACCTGTGAGTAATTATGCTCGGATCAATGCCCACTATCTCAACTGGTTCTGAAGCAAAAAAACCATCTAGTTATCTACTAGAGCTGCAGTTACCCCTTCTTTAATTAGTTCTTGCTTTCATTTGGGTGCCGATGTTAATTGCCTTGCCATTGTCTAGAGTCAACTCAATTGTTTCTTCAACTGATTCTCCTTTCTGTTTCCCCTCTTGGGGATATAGAATCTGTTCTATGCTTAGAGCTTCCGCCTTGCCTCCTTCCGCCACCACATAGCACTACTGAGGTTCCTCTTGGTTTCCCCTAATGACCACTGGTCCCTTAGGAGTTGGAATTTTCATTGTTAGATAGCGGATGCTTATGATGGCTCATGTGTCATACAGTAATGGCCTCCCCAATATGGCATTGTAAGCTAAATCCATATCTACAATATTGAATGGCACTAAGATGGACATTGTTGGGCCTCCATCTTCCTCAAAATGCATTTCTAACTTAGCCACTTCGACCGACTGTATTGGCCGTCAACCAAGCCCCACTAGCGGCTTTTAAATAGGCTTTAAAGCAGATAATTCACCGCCAATTATGACATACGCTTTCTTTGTCAAAATGTTGATTGCACTACCTTCATCTACCAACATCCGCTTTACCAAATATTCTCCAATCATGGCATCAATTACAAGTGCGTCGTCATGAGGTCCCTTGACATGGGCAGCATCTGTATGATTAAAAGAGACTGCAGATAGGCTTGACTCGACTAGCATTACCTGCTTTCTCTGTTTTTTCTTTGTCGATTCTATTAGTGGGCTACCCCTGTAATCACATAGCAAATCTTGCTTGGGTCAAACTTCTTCTTATGGGTTGGGTTCCCCTTCTCTACGTTCTTCTCCTCCCTATCTCTTTTCTGCTCTTACTCACCTCCAACAAACTTCTTCAGTTTCCCTTTCTGGACCAGCCGCTCAATTTCATATTTCAAGTCACGGCAATTCTCAGTCTGGTGACCAAGATTCTTATGATTTGCAATACTTCTGCCTGTCCTTCTTATCACTTCTTTTTTCAGGATTTAATGGTTTAGGGTGGTGGATTTCTTTACCATTTTCCTTGATCCACATCAGGATTTCTTCTCTATGGGTATTCAGAGGAGTGAAGAAAGTACGGTTCCTGTAGGAATCCCTCTCATTTTGTTTGGCCTTCTGCTTTTCATTCTTTTCCTGCGGGCCCTTCCGCTTCTCCACCTCATTTTTATCCGCCCGTATAGTCTCATCTAGATTTGCACACTTCTGCGCTATAGTCATTGCCTCATTAAAAGTTTTCGGCTTCTTAGTTACCAGCTTATCATGTAGCTGGCGGAAAGTTATCAATCAACATGGTTTCTTTGTTAAACCTGAGCACATACTCCCTCAACGGCTCATCCGGTTTCTAGGTACATCTTACAAGATCACTTGTCTTTCTAGCAGGTAGGATGTTTGTGCGATACCTGCGCTTGAAGATTGTGGCCGTATCCTCAAAGCAGTGAATGGATGCTCTTGGGAGCCACAAGTACAAATGTTGTGCCGATCCTTTTAGTGTCGTAGGAAAAACCTGAAATTTTACTGCATCAGTTATCCGTTGTTTGAGTGCCATCACAGTGTTGAACTTTGCCACATGCTCTTTGGGATCTTCCGATCCATCAAACGGATCCATCTTTGGCGTTCGAACCTTATCTGGTAATGGTCTTAGCAATATTGCGGGCGACAGTGGGGATCCGCCATCCAAAAGGTAATCCTCATCAAAATCTCCCCTTTTAAATTTTTGGAAAATGCCTAAAACTTTCTGTTCAACACCCCCTTCATCTTCCTGCTCCTTTTCTCCTCTTAGGGGGTTTTTCAATTACCTCAGATTCATCTACCTTCTCTGACACACGAGGGACTAGGCTAGGTAGGTTAGAAGTAGTGACATAATTCGTTGGAGGTGTGCTATGGTTTAAATCTGGGTTAAATAGGTTTTGGTAGTGAAGTTGTAGCTGGTTATTTTGGATCTGCTGCATAGCAGCCAACATTCTTGCTTGAAAAAGGCTAGTCATTTCTTGCATGACACTGGCCATTGTGGTTTGCCAGATGATTCTTGGATCTGGGACAGGTTGGGGGATATATGGTTGAGGCCTTGGTGCATGGGTTTCACTAGATAAGGATTGCATGTGCACTAGCCCCACCCTTACAAAACGACTAAGTTGTGGTGTTTGGCTAGAGGAGGCTATGTTAGTGTTTGGGGTTTGTGGGTTTGAGAAAGAGTTCACCACCATTGACGGTAATATTGCTGTCCAGTCAAAGAATGGGAAATCTCTTAGTCTGCTTTGTGGGATTTAGTAATAGATTGTTGGGATTGTGCCTGGCGCCAAAGGTGGCGATGGTGGTAGGGGGACTGAGGTGGGCACTCTTGCTGTATTATCTTCTCCCGTGGCGATATTTAATCCATTGCTCACCGCACCAAATGATGATTCCATAGCCACCATAATCCTGAGTGTATCCTCTCTGCGGGTCTCTTGAAATGCAGGTCTCTGCAACCAATAAACAGGTCATTTCTAGGGTTTTGAAGAATAGAATTACCTCAGCTATCCTTATACTATTCCTTTTATAGTGTGGTGAGGATCTAGGGTTTCCAGGGGTACCATCGTATGTACGCGGCATGTGTCCCCTAGTCCCCCAGGTAGGAATATTCAAGAATGGAATTGTTTACAAATGGGCTCTCAGGTCCATCAAGAAGAATTGTGATCAGCCGAAAAGAATAAAAGCTGCGAAACCGTTAACAACAAATTAAATGCTCTCACATTAAAAAAATTATAATCAACAAATTAATGGATACCGAATTCTAATATTCAAAAGAGGTGGAAGTAAATTTTAAGAGCATGCCCCATGCCAAATAAATCAACAAATCAACTAAGTGAATATTAATCTTTCCACGAAGGTGAACTTAAAGAGAAGGGATGTGAATAAAGGTGGAACTTAATTTTTTTTTTCTTGTTTGGATAAAAATATAATTAGGAAGGGGAGGGGAATAGCAGGGCCATATTCAAATTCATTCATGTTATGTGAGTTGAGAAATTATTACACTCTAAATTAGGGATGTAAAAAATTTCATCTCCTAAAAAACAATTAAACTTTTCTAATCTTACCATTTTCACCTCTATCAATTATTAAAATCTTGAACAAATTAAGAATAAATATGTCATTTAAGTTGAACTTCTACTTCCATCATCTTATTAAAATTTTTGGTTGTCGAAACAAAATGAAATTAAAATTTTCTCCTTCCATTCCGTCCCTTCCCTTCCCTTTCCTTCCAATTACCATCCCCTAGCATTAATATTACCTCTAGTCATGCATAGTTTTTTTTTTCTTGAATTGGGGGAGGGAAATGTGAATGTTAGTTATATTGAAAAATGATCCACGAGAAATGTAACGTTTGGAAAATTTCAACTTGATCAATTCCAAATTAAGGGTTGAGACTTGAGACATTCTTATTATTTATATTTAGACCTATTTAAAACATAAGGTACACTTTAAAATAACTTTTAAAAGAAACATATACAACAACAAATTAACATAATTAAATAATATGCATTCTAGCTAATTCTTTAACACTAATTAAACTCACCATTAATAAAGAAAACAAATAAGAATTGAAAAAAATGAAAACAATAAGAGTTTTTTTTTTTATAATTTGATGATGGTAGGTTTCGAACTCAAGACCTTTCACCGCCTACTCACATAGGATGGGTATTACCGGTCCAGCCAAGGTGGATTGGTTGAAAAAGTCGTGCACCTGGAAAGAGTCCTTTCTCTATTCTCTCCGAATCCTAGTAATCCATATCACCAATTAATGGGAAGTTGGCACTACAAGAAAATTCCTGATTAGAAACGGATAAAATCCGCTTTTATTCCAAAAAAATCCGTTTCTAATCAATTTAGAAACGGATTTTGTCCGTTTCTAAAATTGTCGTCGCTAATGGAATTTAGAAACGGTCCATTTCTAATTAGAAACGGATTTAGAAACAGACAAATCCGTTTCTAATTAGAAACGGATTTAGCCGTTTCTGATAAAATGAGAAACGGAATTTCGAGGACGAAGGACAGAAGGATTAGAAAAGGATATATCCATTTCTAATTTTTTTTTTTTCAAAAAAATTTAGAAACGGATATATCCATTTCTAATTATTTATTTTATTTTTAAAATTTTTTAAATTAAATTAGAAACGGATATATCCGTTTCTAAATTTGTTTATTTTTATCAATTTCTAAATCTATTTTTTTATTATTTTAAAAATAATTTATATATAATATATTGTATTTAAATAAATCCCACATCAATCATTAAATTAAATTATGAATATTAATTTGGATGAAATTGGAATTAAAACTGAAAATCGAATTAAAAAATTAAATATAAAATAGTAAAAAGAATAGTATATATAGAGCTGGATGTGAATAGAACAATGAAGTTCTAAAGTACAAACCATAAAGCCAAAGTCCTAAGGTGTAATGGGGTCTCCTTGATGATCGGGCTCCTGATGATGCTCGACATCTATTTGAGTGCTTACCTGCTGGTGGACATCAGTCTGAGGAGGCATCAGCTGCTCGACATCAGTCTGAGGTGGTGGCTGATGATCGCTAGAGTGGTCGAACGTAAATAGAGGCGGTGGAGGAATATCATCTGGAACGGGGATGCCCTGTGATTGAGCATACTCTGAAATCCATCTAACGGTGTGATGAACTGTATGCTGCATAAGTGACGATACTGTATTAAACAAACTTATTAATACACTGGACGGGTATACTCTACGACTAACTATATGAATCGAAACAACAACTTTAATCGTTTACGATCGATGATGCATTTTCAAATTGTTGCAAGGAGGATGCATGCGATTCGATATAACCAATAAGTCATTACTTAATTAAATATAAAAAATTCGATGCACGGATGATGCAATCGGAATAAATATTATTATATATGTTAATTACATTCTTATTGTTTTTTGCTCCGATGCACGGACAATTCAATCGATATTTGATTCATTTCAGTGAATATTACTTTCAAATATTATTATAAATGTCAAATACATTCTTATTGATTTGTTGTAAGGAAGATGCAAACAAACATTAATTTCATATAGATTTATACTTTACTTATTTTCAATTTTAAGTAAAAGAATTATTTTATTTAATTTACATCTTTCAATTATAAGGATATATG
>CANYLF012532988.1:0-15602 GCA_948193215.1 Bocquillonia castaneifolia
TGAACCATTACCGACACGATTCACGTTACCACCACTAATATTGTTTATGCCTATAAAGTTAGACTCAGATATAAAACCACTTTGGCATCTCTTCTCAATCTACAATGCCCGTTGGTGACCTGCAGTAATTGGAAATGACTCAAACAATTTAATTGTTTCTTTAATATGCTTGATTAAACCCACGATGTTCCTTGCCAATAACCGCTCAAATATCTTATGAATCGTATTTTGAGTAATCAATTGATGAAATTCAATAGTATAATCATCAACTGAATGGGCTTCTTGTCTTACATTTTGTAGTCTCTTGTACATCAAGCATTTGTATTTATATGGCAAAATTTTGACTTTCTTACTTTGAGTCAAGTCCGCTTCAACTATTGCCACCAAGCCACTACTATTCACCTAAAACAAGTTACCACTAAGGATACATGTTTGTCTTTGGGCATGCCCTTAAAATCTAGGACCTCCTCCATTGTAGCCAGTTAATCAAGAAACACTTTAGGTTAAAGGCTACTGATGTGGGCTTGATTTATATATATTTTTAAGTCATAATTCCTCATATTTAATTATTTTATATATGTCTCAATTTTATGTAATTTGGTGCTTAATTAGTCAACATATTTATTTGTAGGTTACCTACAAAATTTGAGCGAATTTAGAAACAAAATCAAGTAAAAATAAAGTGTCAAGGTTTTGGGCTAACCATGAGTGGTCATATCTTTTTAAATTCAAGTTTGTTTAAGCTGAAATTTCATAGGCAATCATGGTTCAATATCATTGTTAGGTTAAGGTCTTGAAAGTTTGATTGGGGTGTGAAAATATGAGTTACAGTGCAAATTGAGGGTGTCATGGCTAATGTCACGATTTGGAAAACTGTGACACTGAACGGAGACACATTAAAAGTGGATCAAAATTGATTATTTTGAGTGGAGAGTGTCACAGTTTTGTCTCACATTTTCACCAAACCATGACACAATCTGTGAGTGAATTTTTGAAGTGTGAAAATAGACCAATTTAAAGCCAAAAAGGAGTCTAAAAAGCTCTAAGTTTACGTATTCACTACATAAACCAAGCTAACCCTAGAGAAGAAGGTTACAAGTTCTTTGAAAGATTTTTTGAAGGTAAGGAGGTGATTTTTTTTCTACCATTCAAGCACGTTTGGAGTTAAAGATTCAAGATTCAAGATTAAAGGTTTCCATTCAAAAATGTGTTTCTTTCTTCTATCTTGTTTCCTCTATTCTTAATTTGTTTGGGTATTTTTATTTCCATCTCCATGAATTAATTCTATTTTTCAAGTATGGGATGATGTAGTTGATAAAAACCCTATTTAATTTAATTTTGAATTTTCTCCCAGATCTGTGAATTTTGTTAATTTGTGTTAATGCTTGAATTGGAGCTTGATCACCTTTATTTCATGATTTGAGATTATATAATTGCTTCGGGTGTTGAGTTGTATAAGAGCTCTAATTAATAAAACCAAGTTTATTAATTTAAATAGGGCTATTGTTTTAAGAAACTTAGGGTGTTTTAATGTTGTGCTTAATAATTATATTGATCAATTATTTTCAAAGGTTAATTGTGTCGGAAGATGAATTAATTTGAAGGATTAATTAATTAATCGTATCTGTTTTATAAGTCTAGGGATATATTATAAACAATTTACCTAGTTTCATAGATGAGAAATTTACATTAAGTTAAATAGGGAAAATAAATAAAATCTACCCCATACTTAAGTTCATCCTCATTGTTTTCAACCTTATCAGATTATTTTCTTTTAGTTTAATTTAGGTTTTAATTCATAAACAACTTCTCTTTTCTTTTGATTTAATTAGACTTTGATAATTAAAATTGCAATTAATCCTAGATCTCTGTGGGAACGATACTTGACTCTATCACTATATTACTTGTTAGATTGTGTATACTTACACAACCCACATCAACTGCCATGGAATTCAAGAATTTCAGTTCTCATTTCTAACTTTAATCATCTTTTATCATCATCCTCCATATGTGGTCGACGATGCCTATGAGGTACCCCCTCATAGTTATTTTCATCCTTACAATATTCATTCTAAAACCCATCAGTAAACATGTTCCTTTGCTCATCATAAACAGGATTCCTCCATGGATTCGGAATTACCCTATCATGTTTAACAACTCACCCATCTTATCAATCAGTCTTTCCATCAAATTCTCCATCCTTCGATCTATTAACTACTTAATCCTCTACTCCACTTGGTTAAGATCATCACATTATTAAACATCCTCTAAATGTTATTGTTGTTGTTGTTGTTGTTATTGTTGTTGTTGTTGTTGTTGTTGTTGTTGTGGTTGTTGTTGTTGTTGTCTTCTTCGTGCCATCTCCTAGGATGAACGGAGCTCCGATACCAACTGATGTAGGGGAAGGTTACAAGATAGTTGAAGTCATCTATTTAATTGTGCATGATTAATAAACGACAACCTTCTACAAACCTTTTGATCTATACACAAATACTAGGAGCATAGGCAATAAAATTTAAGAAACACTAAATTTTGGTAGGGAAAATGAAATTAATTCTTATTAGAAACACAAAGCTATCTATAAAACCCTAAAACAAATCTTTAAATAGGCAAACTCTAATTGGTAAAAAGTTTAAAAAGTCCATAAAATAAAAATACTAAAAATAAATATTGACAGAAATTAAGAAAATGCAACTAGACAGATTTTTCATATTTATCCAAGAAAACACACGTTTGTTCATCTAAGGGAGCTACATGAAAAAAATGTGATGTCCAAATGGATTGTGTGCATTTTAGCTAAAAAATTTTGGGATTCCTTAAAGTTTTCCAAAGAAATAATTTTACTTTTGTTAAGACTATAGAGTCCTAAAAGCCCAACTAATTTCAATGTTCGGGTCAATAAAGCTATTGTTTACAAAGGAACTTACAACGTAGGAAGATCACTTATTATTCCGTAGTACAACATTATGACATGTGGGATTAAGACATATATTTTAAATAATGAGGCTGACTTGTTAAGGGCTTTCTTGCTCCATTATTCCTAATTATGTCTCTACTTCAAGTTCACAAGGTTGTGTGTATTATTGAAAGAAAAACTAAACGAAGCCACTTTGCACTTTGAAAGGGTGTAAAATCATAAGTAATAATTCTTTAAACTACCACCAAGCAACCAATTATCAAGCCAAAATGATATTGATTATCCATCATTAACTTGAATGGCGATATTCTAAATAAATGAAGCCCAAGTTTTTGTATCATCAATGCAAATATGTTGGGTTCCCCTCTAAATATGGTTGAGTTTATGGTCTGGCATTATGAACAAATCTCTCCAACGACATATATGAAAGCAATTTTGCATTATACTAGTCCAAATAATATAATTATCAGTAATAAGTAACTTTCATATCCACTTAAAGAGTAGCCCTTTATTACAAAGTTTAAGGGGACAAATGTTAAAGCCTCTAAATAATTTCAGCTGGCAAACATTGTCCATGAAACATATTCCAATCCAACAAAATTGATATTTCCTTTCCATAAGAATTGCCACATGTATTTCTGCAAGGTTCATTACAAAATACTTGGCATGGTAAAGAGTGACATATAGTAGATGGGCAAACTAGCTAGAAGATAATTGATGATAATAGTCGTTCAGTAGGTGATAGTAAATTACCCTTCCAGAAGGGCAATTTTGATTAAAATTTCTAGACAATTGGATCCCACCCCAATAGTCAAAAGGACCTATAAGATAACGAAAAAGACTCAAATATTGAATGGGTTAATCTTATAGCGAAGAAGATAAGCTACCCTAGTAACACTATCACATTCATTTAATACCAATTAAGGAACTTTTATGATAATTAAAATTTTTGCCCAAAATCAATTCAAAACATCTAAGAATACGAACCAGGTTGGTTATCATTTCAACATTGTAAGGAATAATAACATAGTGACATCGATGAATCAAAGCAAAAAAAAAGAGACTTTAAATCATCATTAATTTTAAAGCTAGCAGTTAGAACAAGATCTTCACTTTTCTTGAGAATACTTCTAATCCCCTTGACAGCAAAAACAAAGTGGAATGATGACATGAGATCACCTTGCCTCACCCCTCTCTTCATTAAGAATGGTTCCAATAAATTTCCATTAACAAAACCAAAATTTGAGAAGTAGATAAGTATTGATTGATCAATTCTGTCCATTGATTAAGGAAATGCATATGTGTCATGACTAGTAACAAATAGCACCAAAATACACTTTTAAAGGCCTTATGAAAGTCAAGCTTAATCAACATCATCTTCTTTTTTCTAAGGGTCACTAAATTAGCTATCCCGGAAGAAATTATGGAGCATTCAAGGATGTTTCAACCTTTTTATGAAAGCATGTTTATTCTCAGATATAATGTCCTTAATGAGCAGAGCTAGCAAAAAAGCAAAGGACTTTAGAAATACGCTTATATATACTATAAAAAAGACTTATACGATGGAAATCTTTGAGATTGAAATCTTCTGCTATCTTTGAAATCAAAACCAAAAAAACTAAATTAAATCCTAAAGGTAATTTAGCAATAGATTGAAAATCTGAGAAAACTAAAAGATTAGCTTCGTTTAGAAAAGGTCACACCCTTTATAAAAGAAGAAATTGAACTTGTCTAGATTTGGAGCATTATTAATATTGCAAAAATTCAAGGCCACTTAAATCCCAAGTTTAGTGAAAGGGTATATCAAAGAATTCATTTGATTAGGAGAGAGCATCTTGAGAGCCAGTATAGAGATTGAAAATGAACCGTTATGTTTACAAGTAAACATTTTTGTATTAAATTGTCGAACAATTTTCCTAGAGATGGAAAAGGCTAATTTGATAGCTCGTTGTATAATGAGAAGAGATTAATCTAGGTGCCTTCTTCAACTATAATCTGGTTGTTATCGACTTGAGTGTTAGATCAGGGGTTTAAGAGCAAAAGAGGATGATTCTTTAGCAAAAAAATGTGCATGACAATTGATATTTTCTATTTAGTTATATAATTTCTATTCACCAGCCCTGACTAATTTGCATTTTTGAAGAAATAAATTACCTTTGTTTGCACTTATTCAGTTTAGTTTTGTGTTTATAGGAGGAAGGTGGAAAATAATGACAATTGGTAGTAGAAGAGATAAATTTTAATGGGTAATTGGTCAGGGCATCAAAGGGATACAAGTTGGGGAAGAAACTAGCTTCAAAATAATAATGTTGAAGAAAGTGTCAAAAAAAAATTAAAACATCTCAACAATAGTGTGATACTACTATAACACTAGCTTAACATTGCTCAACACTACTAATGTTGATCATGTAGTGTTCAAAGGGGATGTCAACTTTTTGAAAAGTAAAAAAAATGGATAAAGTGTCAAATAGGCCCTTGAACTTGTATCACAGGGTCATTTAAGACCAAATTAAACTTTTGGCTCAAATAGACCCGTAACGTCTATTTTAGGGTCAAATAGATCAAATTTCTTACTTTAGGTCAAGTAGATCAAATTTTTATCTTAAGTGCACATACAACTCCATGGATCTATTTGGCCCAAAAAGACAGAAATTGGATCTATTTGGCTTAAAAATATAAAAATTGGATATATTTAGCCCTACATTGAATCTATTTGACCCTAAAATAGAAGTTGTAGGTCTATTTGATCAAAAAATTCAATTTGGACTTAAATGGTCATACCGCATAAGTTCAAGGACCTATTTGACCCTTTATAAAAAAAAGTCACTTTTCATGTTTTATGAGGAGCCTTCATGATATAACCTTAAAAATATATAGCAAAAAGAAGAAAGAGGATATCCACGTTTTCTTTATTAAATCTGAAAATCTATAAAAAATTTAGAAAGATTCAAAAGAAGAGGACCTTCATCAATTATCTTGTTATCTCTTCATCAACGTACTTATTCCTAATGAATATTAATCTTTTGAGTTTTTCTTTTTCTTTTGTCTCAATCTTTAAACTAAATTTGTGATATGAAATCAACTTGTTTATTTATTCCATGATTTAATAAAGTTTTTCTTATAACTTTTAATGTGTACTTTGTGGTTTATTAATAGATTTATTACTTGTAAAAAAAATAAATAAATAAACAAGCCCTAGGCATACTCATTTTATAATTTTTTTTCATTGTGTACTTATTTCATCAATTTACTTGTGGTGTAGGCAACATTTTTTTACTTTTTTTTTGTCTTTTCTGTAAATTCTTTTGGCTTCAAAATTAAGGTCCCAATTTCGAAGTGCCTGGTACGCCGACAAACTGACTTCTAGACCAGGAATCTCGCCGGAAAAAATTGCATAAGATATCGAAATTAATCAAATATTACATACCACTACCGACAGTGTTTTACACTATGATCATTAATTAACGGATTACATTATTAATTGTTACTTTTTATTTAAAGTTTTAAAACAAAACCTCTTTTTTCCAATTTTTTTCCATCAAAATCTAAGTCAAGCTACACTATTGGGAGATAACATAACATAAACATAACACCATGTAGTGAAGTTGCAGATTCTATATACTAGAACACCCCAAAAGGTGTGTTTTTTTGTTTATTTAGTACTGTTTTAATGTGAGACCAAATATATATTTATATTTATATATATATATATGTAAAAAAATAGTCAAAGAAAGACCGATTTCTTGAATCGGTTTTGGTGATTTTGCAGCGACCACGAGAAGACACGTGCCATGCCATGTCGTGGCCCCAAATGTACAAAGATCATGGGTTAAGTGTTTTTATCCATTCTGGTCAACAATCTCAAGCACACCATATCTTACTCTTCTATGCTTCTTTCGAGCAATTTAATTAATAGAAATGATTAGTTGCACAAACATACTGATTTAAATCAAATAGAATTAATAATTAAAAATTAAATGGGATTAATAATTAAAAATCACTTTTAAACATAATTTTTTAAAAGTAAAATATTTAACAATTATAATTTTTAAAACACTTTAAAAATTTAAAATTATCATTCTATCCCTCTTAATTTAAATTAAGCAATTAAACATTATTATTTAATTAATTAGCTACCTGGTAGAAGGTATAATTTAGCTAGCTATATATCCAATTTCAGTCTGTTTGAAACAAAATAACAAGTGAGAAGACTCTTGAGACCATTCATCAACTCTAATACAAAAAAACAAAAACACAATTTCTATTTGAAAGATATATGTAGCAATTATGCTTAAACGTATTTGTTGTTATTAATTATAGGATTAACAAGGCAAATTATTAATTTATTTAAAAAGTGTACATAACAAAAACAATCTGCCTGATATTTATATCAACTCGCATGGATTTATTCTAGCATAATAAAGTTTCTGGTCGAGTTCAATTATTTTAGAATGCAGCGCGCTACATTAATACTTAATTAGATTTACTTTTCTGATAAATTTACCCAACTTGAATCTAAATTTAGTTACAAACCGTTGAATTTTGAATATCGGATGATTTGAAATAAAAAATTTTATAAGAGAAGAAAACACCAATTCATAGTTTTGTTTAAGCAAATTTAAGAGAATGATTTTTTTTATAATATTGCAAAGGTTGATTCAATAACTGAAATATAATACTCTTGCAAAATTTGAATTTCAATGAGAATAGAATAATTAAGATGAAAATTAAGCTACGTACAAATATATAACATTGGAAGACGAAGATGACCTTTAGAAATTGCATTAGTCATTCAGTAAATAAAATGAATGCATGGTATTACGTACTATATATATATATAATGTTTGTGTGATTGATTATTAAAGAGAGGAGATGTGTTTGTTTATATAATTATTAAATTGACAAGAAATAATATGATAACATGGCCTTGCATGAAAAGACTGACACAAAGAGGGCCGAAGGGCTGGCTGATTAAGGGGCATATTACCCTTTAACCCACTTGAGATCTAGCCCCAGTTTGGGGACACGAAGAGAAGGACAGCATGGTGTGTATTTCTACTACAATATTCAAATCAATTAATAATTCAACAAAGGGTCGGCCACATCGTGAAATTGTGAAATTGTAACACAGGATGAAATAAGAATAATTTCATATTTTTAGATCATTTATATCCATAATTTATGATTTTAGTACTAAACAAGAATAAAATTTATAAAATAAAAATTACACATTCAATAATTTATGTAATAGTAATAAAACTTTGACAATAATTATTTCAATAAATTTAACATATTTTTTAAGATAAATATATAAAAAAATGGCATCATTTTGATATATTTATATTTATATGATTTTTTAAATTTTATTCACTAAGAAATAAGGAAAAAATAATTTATTGGTAAAAAATTTTCTTTGAAAAATTTAAAACTTAAAGCAGATTTTTTATAACATATATGTAAAACAAATCAAATGAAAATTCATTAAAATGAATTTTTTTAAAAATATTTAAAGATTTATAAATAATTTTTGTTCTTATTTGCCATTAAAATCACAAATTTTGGATTCAAATAATTTAAAAATATAAAATTGTCCTTATTTAAACTCATGTTACAATTTTAAGGACCTGATTGAGCTTTGTTGATTAATAACCCCTCTCTCAACTTTCTTAATATCTCTTTTAATTTCTTCTTCTCAAAAAAAAAAAAAACCTACTTAACATGTCGTCTTCACCTCCAACACCCTTTCTCTTTTCTCTCTATGTATTTGACACTCAATTTTTCTCTTTTTAATTGGTCCATTTATCCCTATAAATACCTTGATAACATCTCTTTCTTTAACTACTTCTTTTATCACTTCTTTTCCTTCCTTGCCTTTTAGTTAGCTAGTATTCTCTTACACTTCACCCATAACTTTAGAATCTTAGTTCTTTCTTCTTTTCCCCCTCTTTTTCTTCTTCTGACAAGTTACTTAATACTTCCCTAAGTACTTGTCTCTCCATTTATAACTATCTAGCTACTTAAATACTACATATATTTCTGACAATTATATTTATATATATCCCATTTGTTTTTAAAGTTTATAGTAGTAATATTTTATAGCTTCTTCATTTAATTTAACAACAATGTCAAGCAGAAGATCCCGTTCTAGACAGTCAGGTGTCTCTAGGATTTCTGATGATCAGATGATCGATCTCGTCTCCAAATTACAACAACTTATTCCTGAGATTCGTAACAGGAGGTCCGACAAGGTAACTTAATTGGTCTTTCTTTGATATTTTTTTTTTCTTTTATTTTCTTTTTCTTTATCATCCCTTTCTGTCTCTGTAAATAGAAAAAAAATGAATATTTGTGTGGTGTTCATTGTTTTAAGTAAAAGATAAGTCATATAATAAACTCACAGCCTCATTTATTTTTGTGTGGTGCATTCTAGCAAGCTACTACACAACTTGAGGTGTGGGACTTAGTTGTTCCCTAGCTATTAAGTTTTCTACAGACAGAAGAAAAATTCTTTTGTAATTAATACTTACACCTTTAAGTACTAATGGACATGTATATTTATAAATTTTTAATAAGCTTAGTTTAGTTTAAATTATATACTTAATTAAAGTTCTTAATTTTGAAACAGGTTTCTGCATCTAAGGTTCTTCAAGAAACTTGCAACTATATTAGAAGCTTACATAGAGAAGTTGATGATCTTAGTGACCGTTTGTCCGAACTTTTGGCTTCAACTGACTCCGATAGTGCTCAGGCAGCCATAATTAGGAGTTTATTCATGGAGTAGAAGACAAAGTGAACGATTTAATACCTCTAATTTATCATATTCTGCATTGTAGTCCTCTTTATATATATATATATATATATCTCTCTCTCTCTCTCCATATATGTTTTTATGTATAATTTTAGGGTTTTGGTCCTTAGGCCAGAACAAAGGGTTTAACATGGTCTTGCTAGTATTATTAGCTAGCTATCTCCAATTTTATAGAAACCTATATAATTATATCTATCTTTCTTTTTTTTTACTCCTTAAAGTCACTTGTAGTAATTATTAGCCATGTAATAAGAACCCTTGTACGTGTATTAATTTCTCCATGCACTATCTAATTCAAGTATCGATAATTTTCATGATTATATATATCTTTTTTTTTTGTCTCTTCACTGAGCCTCAGTTCTTAATTTCTTATATTATTCATATGAAATGACCTGCATGGACTGATATAGCCATAATTCTATCCAGCAGCCAAAACTGGCATTAATGTTATATTTATGTATATAATTATACATGTTAAATCTGGATTTTCTTATTAATTAATGAATCTAATTAAGTTATGTAGAAGAAAACCTCAAAATCAGTAGTGGACCCAAATATGGTCTATGGATCTTTGAAGTTGACAGTCCATAACACGTGACTTTACCCCACACTTACAATTTTTTGTAATGTGTCTCACTGCAACAACTTGAAATTAATATATTTGTATTTGTATGAACTCGTGATATTATATTGTTTTTGCATTTTGTATCCTTTCTCAAATTTCTCGACATCAAACGTGACCTTAATTTAACGAACTCAGTGTTTCCTCCTTACCGTGTATTTGATTGCAATTCATGTTCAACCATATATGTTATTTTGTTCATCGTCGTCATCCAGTTTTTATACATTGACATTTTACCGATGTGTGATGTGTAATTCACAGTAATTAAATTTATGGCCAAAGGCATATATATACCTTCCAATTTCTACAACTTTATCCATTCATAAACTTGACTTCTAACCGATCAACCTCTCAAATTTACATTTTTTCTGATATTTAAACACTTTTTTACTATGTGTCATATTTGTATGATTCACATTAGAATGTCTTTGTTACAAATGATGCTACAGCAAGAAAATATAAATCGAAGGGATCGATAGATTAAAAAAAGGTTTAGAGTCATGCAGGTAAAACCGTGAAAGTTCAGGTGTATAAATATGTCTTTTATATAATTTTATTTTCAACACATGCATAACACACGAGAGAGAAGAAAGTAAATCAAATAATTAATTATGATAAGATTGAAGTTATGAGTTAAGTTGTTATTAATAGTATAGATAATCAATTTTTTATAAGTTATTAGATTATGAATGTGTTTTATTGTATGAATGCTGTATGGTTATTTATAAGTCATCATCTTCCTAAAAAATCAATCAAATATGATTTTGACATACAATACAGTAATTATTACTTTATTTACTCTTTTCTTTTTTGATGTATTATTTGTAAAAAATAAATTGGTTTCATATATATATTTTTTCTCGTATGTGTATATATATAGATATTATAGTTTTGGATGTAGAGATGGATACCATGCTAACGTGACAAATGCATAGTGCTAGCTCAAACATATTTAAAGTTCTAGGTAAGATTTATTATATGGCCCTTTATTAATAAGAAAAAAAATATTAGAAGAAATCATTTAAAATTTATTTTTCTTGTCTTTTGAAGTGCAAACTCACTAATTAAATTTTTATATTCTAATTCTAAAACTAAATCTTTTTTAAATTCTAGATTCATAGAAAGTATTCATTTTCAAAAAAATAATATAAAGAATAAAAATAATAAAAGATATAATTCTTCTTGAAATTAAGAAGGGAAAGAATATAGAAACTGATTCAAGTTGTATGTGTGTAACATCTAATGCTTACCCATAACGGTTAAAAAAAAAGTAATCAATCCCTAAAATCAAGCAAACATATATTTTTTTATTTAAATCAAACATATCATTAGTAATTCTTAATTTATAGGAAATGGTGCTGCTAGTCTAGAAAAATTAAGTACATATCTCAAGTTGGAATTGAACATGAGGGGTCATGTTCATACAATTTCAATCATTGAATACAAAATGAACGGTTGAGATTTTATCCTTAAAGGCTCACTTCCTAAAATTTAAATTTGATTTTTTTTATAGAATCTCAACTATTGACTTTTTATTTAATGGTTGAAATTATCAACATGACCCTTTATGTTCAACTCCAACATGAGAAGATCTCAATCAAAGTATATTGTTTCTTTTAATAATAAGGGGTAACAGCCTAGTTGGTTAAAGACCACTTGTACTGCTGGGAAGGTCGCGAGTTCGATCCGTGACTTCTCTCAGCATCCCCTGGGGAGGGACATGTAACAGCGCTCGCTTAGGATTAGTCGGGTCAACCGTAAAACGGGGATCCGGATACCTGTTCATAAAAAAAAAAAAAGGAGAAGACATTTGACCATTAAAAATTCTTAAATATAATTGAGATATTGATGTGAAATATGTACAAATTATCTAATTTTATTATCTAAATAATATATTCATATTATTTAGAATATTACAATAATTATATATATGAGACTCCTTAATTTCTCGTGACCCTAGGCGTACATCTTAGTGGCTTATGCCTTAAGACGCCTATGCCACCACTGCAAATGCAATTGGCAATTCGGCAAATTGACATGCGCATGTGATTTCAAGGTCTAGAGTTAGCTATTGTGATTTACATGCGGAAGACGGAAGATGGAGAGACGCATTTTATATATATTATTATATCTTTCATACATGCATTTGGTGAAAAATGTGGTTTAGATATTGAAAAAATAAAGAAATAACATTGGTGTTTAGTACGTGGAAGAATAAATTAAAATGAAGTTTAATAGGTCCAAGTCAACAGATTTGCGTAAACCATACGATGGTGGTCAATGTCCATTTTCTGTGAGAGAAGTTGAAATTACTATATACTGTTGATTGCTTGTCAATGTGCATACAACGCAAGCCAAACTTATGAAATTTAGACGTTCTTCTTTTGATACAACGATTCAACGAATATGGCTAACGATTCATGCAAATAATTCATTTTCTCTCATTATATGGTAGCTAGGTAGCATGGCCTAGAATGGAGTGTATATATATCTTGGCTCCATTTGCTTTACTAAATTAATTAATGTATATATTTTAATTGATTATCTACTATCATTGGTGTTTATATCCAGATTAATTCAATATGAGAATGCCGACATCAGCTTTTATAATTCATTGTCCTTTTTCGGTGAGGCAAGGCTAGGACTTGATACCTTTTTCATTGATCATAAAGCATTTTACAACCTATATGTACTAATCTTAGCTGTTATTTATTAGTGTCTGAATATATTTCTTCTTCTGCTACATGTATATAGATGTGATACAACAGTGGGATTTAATTGTTTACTATTGAACTATATGAGAATTTTGACAACTAAAAGTAGTGCAAGTTTATCATAAAAAAAAATAAATAAATAACAAGTAGTGGAAGTAGTATAGTTTGTGAAAAGTAAACATTTGAATTGGTGGTATTCGTGAAAACATCTGTTCATTTCACAAGTTGGTTTAGAATTTCTATTTGTTGGTTGACGTTATCTCAGACCACTTAATTGATTTTTGTACGTATTATTTTGCTCTTAACTTCTAATAAGGTACCTCTCAGAAAAAGAAAAACTTCTAATAATGTGGAAAAGGTGAGCAAGATACCATTTTCTCCCCTCGGCAAATTACCAAACATGGATGTTTAAAATTTTTATTTATCAAAATGGGTGTCAAAAAAACTTATTTAACAAACAGTGATTAAGTACAAAAAAAATTTCTCAAACAAGGATGAAATTTGGCTGCTGTTTCATTCCGCAGATCAACCCAGCGGAAGGTGACTCCTCTGTTTATTAAAAAAATTAAATACACCATTGATAATGACGGAATACTCATGGGGCTTGAAAAAAAATAAAAATAAATAAATCCGCTACTTATGATGGTGTAATGTTTTCTTGAGCAGGCCAATTGTCCAAATACAAAGCTACATGGCGGAAACATTCACTTGTAGTAAAAATGGACAATTGAATGTAGGTACGTTTGGTTTAGCTGATTTATGCAGCGGATAGTTGATGGTAAATAGCAGGTACTGTTAACAGATGACTGGTAGCAAATAGCAGATAGCTGATTTTTATAATAGTGTTTGGTGAACACTTTCAAGTTGTTACTGATATTATACAAAATGACTAAAATGGATGCATTTTTTATTTTTAACCAAACACTCACATTTACTATTAATCTTTTATGTAGTTTGTATAATTAATATAATGATAAAATTGTGAAAGAATACTCTTCTTTATTAATAAAGGAAATTTTTCATGCATTTCACTCAAATATTTTACTTATTATAAATTATAAGGCATTTTTTTTTATTATATACAATTTCAGAAATAAATAACTATAAAAAATAACCAATGCATACGAACAATCTTTAAGGAACAATAATTCTATAAATTAATATTTATATGTGGTATTATGATATTTTGTATTAATCATTAGATAATAAAATTATTAAATTGTAGCTATGAAACAGAGTTGGTGGCGTGATTTTTTTATTGAATAATAGAAGTTATCAATTTATAAAGGATCAATTTAAAGATGTTCAACTATATTAAGGGGAACAAAGAAAAATATTACTTATAGAATAGTATTAATTTATTGCATAATATTTTTCCACTTTATTCCATTTTAAACCGAAAAAAAATATTATTTAATTGAAGTTCTTAATTTATTAAATATTCTAACCAATGTTTCATTGTATATATAGTAGGAAAATAATGATGGCTAATCCCTCCGACTTTAGTTTTGATCTTCAAATAAACCATTCCTATTTTATTGTCTTAAGGCCTGTTTAGTTTAACTGATTTATTCAGTAGATAGCTGATGGCAGACAGTAAGTAATTGTTAGCAGATGGCAGATAGTAAATAGCTGATTTTTATAATAGTGTTTGGTGAACACCTTCAAACTGTTGCTGATATTATACAAAATGACTAAAATGGATGCATTTTTTATTTTTAACCATATAAAATTATAATTTTTTTGATAAGATATAAAATTATAATTGATATAAAAAATATATTGCATATTAAATTATTATAAAATATATAATTAATTTTACAAAAAATAATAAAAAATAATAATCGATAGTAGACATAATTCTAATGAATCTATTAAAAATTATAATCATATAATTAATTTTTATTAAAAAAATATAACACATGAAATTTACTTTTATAAGAAGGTTAATTTTGTAAGAAAAAATGATTATAGGCATCTACTTCTAAAAAAGCTCCAAAATAGAGCAGATGCAATTTGTAGCATATATGCTCCAAAAAAACTATTAGCTGCATATATTTATTCCTTACCAAACACCAAAATATGAGCATATAGCATATATACTAGCAGATCCGCTAAACTAAACACTCACTTATTGTCTTTATACTACTCCCTTCGTTCCAAAATATCTGTCGTTTAAGGTTAATGCACACATATTAAGGATAGTCATTAAGTTATCTAGATTATGGAAAAATAGATCTCTATTGACTAAATTACCATTTACTCACTCTTCATTAATTACTTATAATAGTTGTAATTTAAAGTATTGATAGGGATAAACTTGAAAAAAATATCATTAATGCTTCATTGGATTTTGTAAGTGACAGATAATTTGAGATAAAAAAAAAAGTCTCTAAAATGAGAGATATTGTGAAACAAAGAGGGTATTAGAAACCAACCGCGTCCTACAATACAATGGGTACAAACGAAAGTGAAGTGGCTGGCAATAACTGAACTCTTCCACTAATAGTGGCGGAAAGCATAAGAAACGTTTCCTATTGC